>NIPQ01090468.1:0-11054 GCA_002806875.1 Lepidotrigona ventralis hoosana
CCATTTTGCTTAGAAAAATATTAAAATACTGCGCAATGAACACCGATTCTATCGACCGCATTGCGCGCGATCACAAAAATTTTCTGAAAATAAAGTTGATTAGAATGGAAAGAGCAAAGAGCACTTAGAAAATATTGCTATTTTTCTAGAAAATGAAGAAATTTAAGTATTCATTAAAGATATTAGTTGGAAATTATAAAGTATTTCTTAATATTTGCAGAAATATTTGTAGAAATTGTATTCCGAATGTTCGTATGCACATTAGTAATACATCACGTCGTTCATTATAAATATTCGGAAATGTTTGCACAAATCTCAAATTTCACAGCTAAATATATTTAAAGAATCATACATGTGTAAAATCTTGCTCTGAATTGTTTAATTGCGCGTCAGCGTTCGAAACAAGTATATATGTAGCAAAATATAGTATAGTATAATATAAAATACGAAAACTTTTTTTAATAATCTAATACAAGAATATATATCCATTTGAAAATATATACCATTAAGCTACTACGATCTCCACATTCAAAATAAAATATTAATTGATTTAATCTTTACCATTTTCATCCTTATATCTCATGTAATTACGAAATTGCGTATTATAAATTGTATTTCAAATATATATAAATTATATAGCAAATACCTAGAATGAATAAAATGTTACTAACTTTCCGTGAAAGTTCATTAGATTGTTCATTAACGATCTTGGCGTCTATGCATGCTATCTTTGCAATCAAGGAATAACCTGTACGAAAAAAATCAGAAGTTAGAACACATATTCTATTCTACATAACTATTCTTGAATTTAGTATTAGAATTGTTAAAAATTATGCAGTACGAAGTTAAAGAATCAACAAAGTAGTGAGTAAAAAATGGAATAATAGAAGTGTGTGTAAAAGCATATAATAAAATACATGTGTGTGTGTATGTGTGTGTGTAATAATAAGTTAGTCAAATACAAAGTTACAATATTTCTGGTTAAAATTGAAATTAGAGTTTGGTATAAAATTATAAATAATTCTAGCATAGTGTTCTGTTTGCTTATATGCCATTATTTCTTTAATTGCTGAAAAACATTTGGTTAAATTTTACTTTACTAAAAATTATGTACTGTCTTTGGTAATCTGGCTAAGTAATCGATGAGTTTAAGCCAGAGTAAAACTGTTTGCTTATATGCCATTATTTCTTTAATTGCTGAAAAACATTTGGTTAAATTTTACTTTACTAAAAATTATGTACTGTCTTTGGTAATCTGGCTAAGTAATCGATGAGTTTAAGCCAGAGTAAATTCATCAATAATCGATGAGTTTAAGCTAAAAGTGCAAGTTTTATCTTAAACTATTCACAACATAAACATAAATTTAACAATTATTGATTTAAATTTTTACCTGAGAACTTCTGGATGATACTTTTTCCATCATCAATAATCGATGAGTTTAAGCTAAAAGTGCAAGTTTTATCTTAAACTATTCACAACATAAACATAAATTTAACAATTATTGATTTAAATTTTTACCTGAGAACTTCTGGATGATACTTTTTCCTGGATGATTTTTCTGGATAGTATTTTCTCCTTTACAAAGTGTGCTTCTTTCCGCCATGCTTCCCGTTTAAAAATCGATCTTATCGATTATGGTCGAGAATCGTAGGAAGTGTATTCCGCATTTCACCGTTGGCGTTGTAATCGCCATATTACAAAGTCACAATATTTGTATTGGTTAGAGTTGAAATTATATTTTGGTATAAAAGTTTATATAACTTTTAGCATGATATGTTCTGTTTAAATATTTATGTGTCATTATTTCTTTAATTGTTGAAAATTATATGTCATAATTATTTGGTTAAATTTTATTTTAGGGAACTAAAAATTATGCACTGTTTTTGGTAATCTGGCAGATTTCGATGAATTAAAACCAAAAGTGCAAGTTTTATCTTAGAAATTCACAATACAAACACAAATACAGCTATTATTATATCAGCTATTGATTTAAATTTTTACCTGAGAACTTCTGGATGATTTTTCTGGATAATATTTTCTCCTTTACAGATGTCTTTTCCGCCATACATCCCGCTTAAAAATCGATTCTGAGAAACATCGATTGTGTTCCAGAATCGTAGGAAGTGTATTGCATGTTTCACCGTTGGCGCTGTAATTTTTAACTGACCTAAATCCAATACGCGCGTTTAGCACAAGGTTAATTCAAAATAAAAAAAACAAAAAACTCTGCTCTAAATCAAATACATAAAAATTACGTGAAATTCTTAAAAAAGAACGAAAATATTCATACACTAGATGAAAAATTGTCAATATTTTAAACTGTCATAATTTCGTGAAAAAAAAAAAATTGTAGAACAATTAACTTCATTTTATTTTAAAGCGCAAAGTTTCTACTTCTAAATGATGCTGAGTTCATTTTTTTCAAAGATATTTATTTTTACATCAAATATAAAAGTAAATACTTTTTTTTCTCGAATATTGTAAAAATTCAAAAGTCTTGCCAAAGAGAAGTTTTTCCAGCATTGAATAATTTTTTTTTATGATCAAATCAATCATGATCTTAAAAATTGAAATCTTTCCTTTATAGTAAGTCCTTAAAACTAGCTGTACGATTTTTTTTGCCATTTTATTGAATTTTAAACAATAATATGATTTGCAGGAGAAAAACATGGCGTCCATTATTAGAGGTGCGGCATCCTCCGATTGATTGTAAACACGTAAATTTTAAGTATACACTTTATCCCTAGAAATATTTATCATAATCTAATTCGTGATATTTCATTTTTATAGACACAAGTGAGATTTGGAGCCGATTATTCCGTCATCGACCATTTATTCAAGGCGAAATTACATTCTTTCTTCGTGAATTTCAGGTAAAAAGTTCCGATTTTCTTATTATTAATAGCTGTATTTTTATATATAAAAAAAAAGAATTATGAAAGATCATAAAAAAATATTATCTATTAAAGAATGGGTTGATTATTTTGTGTATGCATTGGTAATAATTTGTCATCGTGCATAACCTAAAATTTATAGGAAAAGAGAGGCGACCGAGAAGTGGAACGACTTTTCAAGATACTTGAATATTCAACGGAATTGAAGGAAAGTCAACTCGATCGAGCAGAACAACTTGGAGATTGTCATTTGCCAAGTTTAAAAGCAAATGTTGATGTTGCTCTAAGTATGTGTGAAAGAGTTCTTCAAAGGGAACAAGATTTTGACAGTGTATGAATTATTTTCTAGAAATATTTTTATATTTATCATATGTATTGATGGTAATGTTCAATAATCTTTTTAACTTTCAGGATATAGCATTGCAAGAAAATAGAGAAATAAGAAAATTAGAATGGGAAAAGTTTGTTAATGATATGAGTGAAAAGTGTGAAAAAGTAAATCAAACTTTTGACGAAAAAGAGAATGAAATAAAAGAATTTTATATTGACTTAGAAAGAAAGTTACACATTACATCATAAGTGTTATATAACAATATTCTACAAATATATTTTGTACTTTGTAATAATTTATATCGATTTTGGATTTAATGTATTACACTTAACAACAGTTATTTTATTAATAATAGAGTATTTCTATTTAAACAATATAAGAATGCCAATTGAATTAATAGAAGATTCTTCTATTAAAATCAAACCAAATAAGAAATTAATAGAATTTATTTGCAAAAATGTAAAGAAAACAAATAATACTCCACCCACTATTATTGCCATAAAGAAATCGACAAAAGACAAGCAGAAAGATATTTTATTAAAATTGAATGAGCTACGATGGTTGAACAAATATTTAGAAGAGTACAGAACTATCAACATGGAAAGTATTTATTTACATGAACTTTTAGAGGAAGATGATATCAGATTACCAACTCCAAAAGTTACACCAAGAAATCCTGAGTTGGAAGCTAGAATGCAAAAATTGAGAGCACAACAGAATGCTATCAAATATAGAGCTATGACTAAAAATGTAGATACTGTTACAAGGAATCTACCAGAAGACAGCATTTCCTATCAAAGTAAGATTTTTTACTTAATACATACTTCATATCTATTTTTATATTTTATACACAAACTACATACATTACATGTATTTTTATTTTTCAGTGAAACAGATAAATAAGCAACTCATAGCTGTTGCACAGTTTGTATTTTCCGTACTAGCAGGTTTTGCGTTTGGATTTATAGGTGTGGAATTAATAGTAGGAAATTTAGACTTTGGGTTTAGATTGTTATTAGGTATAATTTGTGCATTAATTATTGCCTTGGCTGAAATTTATTTTTTAGCAATTAAATTAAATGAGGATATATATGATACAGTTTCAACAGCATCATCAACTAAAAAATTACATCAAGAATAAAATTTTATAAAGTATTACTGTTATTAATTCACACTCTTCTTAAATTTGTCTTTTTGCAATTTCTATAAAAATAAAATATGGAACAATTATGTGCCAATATATAAAATGCACAAAAAACAATTTCTAATGCAGCTAAAAAATCAGCATAGAAAAATTAATTTGCATTTATTTTGTATTATGGCACTTTCTAGGCTAAATTGTAAATCCTTTACTTTGTACTGTGCAGAGTTGGAAAGAAGAGAAGTGATAGTATAAGTTTCTGAATAAATTCAATAAATTTTTAAATATAAATGTCTGTTGGCCAAAAATAAATAAATAAACACAAATAAACAAACTCGTATAGCACAGCATGTTGGTAATTGATGACAGATAATTATATTTTTGGCCCCTTTACCGTTTCACTAGTCTTGTTTTTGGTTCCGCACAGTACATATTTTTTGAATTACTTTTCCTAATATGGCTATGAATTATAGATGTGTTTTATTGTTAATAAAGATGTTCTACTTAATCTTCAATTTATCTTTAATGAATACATACAAAAATAGTATTAAATACCTAGAATTATTGTCTGTATTTGATCTAAAATATTAAATAGACAAATAGTTTGAATATTCTGTAAAAACTAAGTGTTTGCAAAGTTCGCAGTGGTATATTGTTTTGAATTGAGTTCGAGGTATGTTTTTTTTAAATAATCAGAGAGCTGGTTTATGAAAATAAATATCTGCTTTCCTATCTTTTGCTTTCATCTTCACTGTCACTTTTATCACTGGCTTCACTTCTGTCACTAGCAGAATCACATTTGCCATTCTCTTTTGTTTCACTCTCATGCTCACTATTTGATGAATTGTCAGCCTTTCTATCACTGTCAGAACAAGAATCTGTATCTGATTCACTGTCACTGTCCGAGTCTGAGCTACTTTCTGAAGAACTGCTATGTGAATTTTTTGCAGCCATCATTTCTTTGAATTGTCTGACTGTAATCTTCCTGGGCATTATTTCTCTGAGAAATTCCAATGTATCATTGGTCTGTACTACCTCTGCAAGATGCTTATAGTCTAAAGAATTCCCTTTGCTACTTCTCAAATGAGCTTCTTCCGTTAGATAATGTATAAATAGTTCCTATAAAATTATTTTCGTTTTTGTTTATTCGTATTTACATATGAGAAATAGAAAGTAATCATTTAATAAACTGAATCGAATAAAACATATATTTAAAAAAAATAGACTAATGAGTATTGTAAATGTGAAACGCATAGAAAAGCAAAAATTTTTAATTGACGCGCGAAATAACAAATATGGAAGCTATATAAGTGTACAGAATAGTCACGGTAAGCGTCACTTAACCTCATTATTCGAACAACAATCTTACCGTAGCCTTTGTGACTAGATACAATCCATCTTGCCCGATTGTATCGACGTAAGGAGAACTTCTCATAATTGTTTTTACTCTTGACATAGGCAAACGTAATTCCTTCATTTTTGCGGGCGAATTTTGCGCAGTCATTTTTACTAAAAATTGATTTCTCTTAGAACCAAACTAACTGTACGACAGTAACGTCTGTTACTCAATTGCCGCCAATTTTTGAATTCTGTATTTTACGTAACTATTTAACACAAAATTTGAGAACATGTAAATGTTGAATCGAATCCTATTTTTAATTTTATATATATATATAAAATTAAAGGCTAAGAATATAAATAATAATTCTAAACAGTTGATATGATTCAAACTTTCCATATGATGTTACTCATTTTTTAAATAATAAAAATATCGCATATAAAAAGATTTAAAATAATTTTTATTTAGTGGTCTATTAATAAAATCAAAAAATTCTTTTCGGAAAATACTTTAAAAAAAGCAAACGTGTGTTGAATTCATTGGTAGTATATAATAAGATACCCTAGTGACATCTTCTTTCACTAATCGAACATTGCTGTTTCTATTTCTTTTCATTTGGCACGTTATCTCCGGCTTACAGAAATTTTGGCGAACGGACAGTTATTGCATCAATCTGACAATCTGAGACGAGTCAAGGTATATTTAACAATATTTTAGCGGTATATAATCCACATGCACATCAAACTGATTTGCAGTATTACAAACAGATATCAAATTAATTGTACTTCGCTGTATAACCAGTGAATTAATCGATCAATACGGCACATGGCGGATTCGTGCTAATAATGTTCAAGTGAAAAATTTACAGATTGTTCATATACAATTGTTCGTACTGTTGGCTCATTGGTTCGTAAACGGTGTCTTTTAGTTCGTTTCATTCATTCATAGAATGTATGTTCGATTTATACTTATAACCTTCTATATACATATATGGATCTTTATCTTTCCCATTTTACAAACATCTGTTGTCTACTTCTGATCATTTTTGTTACAACAGATTTATTGTTTCAATTTCTCTAAGTTCATACATCTTNAAGTTAATTGTTAATATATACTGTTACATAATAGCCTTTACTATTATATATAATAATGTACATATATACACATATTTATTATATATATTTTAATTATATATTTTATACATAACAAAGTATTGTATTTTTAATAAATATAATTGATTCCAATTTCTTAATACTGTTATTTTCCATAATTAAATATTTTCAAATTCTAATAAATTATACTTATTAATATATTATAGTTTGGAGTTATTTCCAAATATTGTGAAATGATTGAAATTTCATGTTACAGAAATTTATTTGCATCTTTATTGTTGAATATATCATCTAAATCATGGAAAAATCAGCATTAGCACAAGAGAAAGTATGGTTTGACAAACCATCCTATGACAAGGCGGAACGACTATATTTTGAAAGAATGGCTAAGGTAAGTATTTTTCTTAATAAATTGTAAATTAATGTTATTGGATAAAAAACTGATTGCCAACAGAAGTAGAATAAATGTTTCTAAACATACAAATTCTTGAATAAAGTAAATCTTAAGTTTCATTCATTTTCATCATCATAATCAAAGCAGACTTTCATCAATAATTATATCCAGAAGTATGTTTACAAACAAAATTTTTTGTTAAAAACA
Organism: Lepidotrigona ventralis hoosana; assembly: GCA_002806875.1. NCBI lineage: Eukaryota > Metazoa > Arthropoda > Insecta > Hymenoptera > Apidae > Lepidotrigona > Lepidotrigona ventralis. Next base: position 7,420 of record NIPQ01090468.1, read on the forward strand.
AAAGGTCTATTATTATCAGCCCCAACATCCACAGCTAATATTTGCTTTTTTGTTGTGCCTTGTTTTTTTTTTTCGTACTAACAAAAAAACTAACATTTTTAACACACACTTCAGGGAATATCTGGTGATAGGGAAGATTTTATCTGCTTGCAATTCCATGAGGTGTTGGGAATTTTATTTTTTTTTTAAGAACTTAATTCCCATTTCTAATTGTGTGTTCAAACGAATTACCTAATCTTGTATTTCATTTTTAATGCAAAGCTCTTCTGATAAGTATAATTGATAATATTTAAAATAAAAACATAAGATAAGCAATGTAGTTTTCTATTTGTTTATTTGTAATTATGATTACACAATTAATATATCAATATTATTTATATGTTCAGTACATATTTATATATTTATATATTCAGTGAATTTAAGAGTGCATGGATTGTTTACTCAAGGTATTTAGTTTTTGTGCAGTTATGTTTTATAGTAATAACATATATTAAGCATGTAAAAGACATGCTTTAGTTAGTTTGTATTTTACATTATTAATCACAAAACATAAGTTCTTACTTGCATAGCTTAATATTTTAAAGGTGGTGTCTCATAAAATTATGGAAAACTGCTCGCTCAAATCTGAAGTTTCTGTAACTAATAATTGTCAGAATTTACATTATTAATCACAAAACATAAGTTCTTACTTGCATAGCTTAATATTTTAAAGGTGGTGTCTCATAAAATTATGGAAAACTGCTCGCTCAAATCTGAAGTTTCTGTAACTAATAATTGTCAGATTAATTCCTTCTTGAATAGTAACTCTTTGACTAAAACAAAGTCTGACAAATTTAAAGACAATAAGTTATTGATCTCTGAGAATATTTCAAATGATATGAAAAACTCTAAATGTCAAATAAAAATATCAATAATTCCTTCTTGAATAGTAACTCTTTGACTAAAACAAAGTCTGACAAATTTAAAGACAATAAGTTATTGATCTCTGAGAATATTTCAAATGATATGAAAAACTCTAAATGTCAAATAAAAATATCAAAAACAAATAAAGATGAAGATAAATTGAATATGCAAAAAAAAGAAAATATAGAAGAAAAGCAAAAATCTGACAATGTCAAAAATGATTTAAAAGAGAAGGAGAAAGAGACGAGTCCTTCAAGTGATGCATCAAAAAAATATAATACGAAAGAAGTAAAAGAGAAAAAGAATAAAGCAGATACAAGACATAGAAATAGAAAACAAAAAAATGATATTAAGGAAGTAAAAGAAAATGTTACTCCATTAATAAGGAATAAGCAACAGTTACCTATTCAGGTACATACTGCCATTTGTTCTTTAATGTTTTGTGTGCATCAATGCAGTACCTATAGAATTTTATTTTGTTTACTGTAATATATATTTCATTGCCTAAATCATCATAAAAATTCTGCTTATTATCAACTAAAGATGACATAATTTTATTCCCTTTTATAAATATTTTATTTTATGAATCTCAAATTTATATTGTTTAATTCTCAGATTTAATAGTTCCTCTATGAACACCAGAAAAGTATTGTACACATTTATCTTACTTGAATACTGCTTGTTGAATACTGCTATGTGATAAGGAAGAATGTAATGCACGTTTGCTTTTGATTGGAAATGTTTGCATTTGTCATGATCTTATTAACAATATGTTTATATAACGGTGATATTTTTATTTCAATTTTTTGTTATGCTTATTGTATATTCACTTTTTAAACATTCAAAATATCTCCACTGAACTCTTCTTGAGATGTATAAACTTATATTTAAATATTTTAAATATTTTGAATTTATTTATAAAGAAATTTAAATAAATACACTACATAACTACATACTTTAGTTTTGGATAATATTACTTATAAAATCTAGTGGAGATATGATACTAAATTTTTTGCAATTACCAATTTAGTTTGAGTTGATATTTAATATTGCTGCTGGATATGCAGGGAAATCAACAAACTACTAGTCCAATTCTATCTGCTGGTGGAAGTTTAGCCAATGAGGTTGCCAAGGCTCGTCAACATATTAAACAGTCTTTACAGTGTGTGAGTACTGCACTCTTTGCACACCCTTATATAACAAGTTTTCAAACCTGCTTACTAATGTGATATTCAATATTAATATACATTAATGGGCATAAGATCTAATTACTTAATAAGAATTAATATTTTTTTTCTCAACTCTAAATGTCTTCTAACTTTAAATGTTTTCTAATTTTATTTTACAGATGGATGATATTGCAGCTGTTGCTGGTCTTACTACTCCAAATGATAACAAAAAGGATATTTCAGAATCTAGTTGTGAGTATCATATTATTTATGTTTAATTATTTTATCAGTAGTACTAGAGATCACCATATTCAAATCTTCATCAACAGTCTTCCAAGAATTACAAAATGCTATTAAAAGTTTGGAGGAACGTGTCAAAGCTCTTGAAGATAAGGTTCATCCTCTTGTATCTGCTGCTCCTCCAGTAGCAGTTTGTCCTCCTAAACCTCAACCAGGTTCAAAACCAGCACAAGAAAAGGCTGATGATGACGAAGATGTTGATCTTTTTGGTTCAGATTCAGAGGCAAGTGGGCAGAAATAGTGGAGGACACTAAGCAGTTAATCCCCTTTTATTTACATAAATATTAAAAATCATTTCTGCACGATACTTATACATTTAATACACTTTACACGTGTCTTCAAGTAGGGTGCAAAAGTGATAAAATGATACGACATTTACGAAATATAGTACACCAGATATTCCCAGAATACTAATACATTCAACCTTAATTCTCTATTTATCACGTGAATTCAACATAAACACCATCATACAAGTATTAAAATGTAAATGTTGTTATTCATGATTTGTACTGTAAATTGCTTAAATACTTGACTTGTTAGGGAGAAGATGCAGAAGCTGCAAAAATTAGGGAAGAAAGACTAGCTGCATATGCTGCAAAGAAAGCTAAAAGTAAGTTGCGTATTAAATTTGTATTTTAAATTTCGATTATATTACATTACACATAATAACAATTTACAGAACCAGTCCTGATTGCCAAGTCAAATATCATATTAGATGTAAAACCATGGGATGATGAAACAGATATGAAAGCTATGGAAGAAGAAGTTCGAAAGATTGAAACCGACGGTCTTTTATGGGGAGCGTGTAAGTATTATTATATTTTAGCGTAAATTAAATTTGCTTTTTAATCTAAGTTAAAAATGAAAATATTTATTCCTTTGCAGCAAAACTTGTTCCGCTTGCCTTTGGGATTCATAAACTTCAAATTTCATGTGTCGTAGAAGATGATAAAGTTTCCGTAGATTGGCTTACAGAAAAAATTCAGGAAATCGAGGATTATGTACAAAGCGTAGATATTGCAGCCTTTAATAAAGTTTAAAATATTAATGAAGCTTCCTTTGTAGAGAAATATCTGACGGTTTTAATTGCAATCAGGCATTGGTCTGTTGTGCCATCTTTTCATTCCATTAGCAATATCTACTTTGATAAATACATTAAATACGTGTTCTATATTAAACGCGAGTGTCCAGAAATAAAAAACCTAGTTATTGTACTCCAATTTTAATATTTGATGTGTCAATTTATCAAGTTTTTAAAAATAC
>NIPQ01090469.1:0-35694 GCA_002806875.1 Lepidotrigona ventralis hoosana
ATCCCTGTATTGTCGATTCCTTACGTCGGTTAAACCCCTCGATTTTTATTTCCTCGTTGCATGAAGGCGATGTCGGTAGTGATAGAGAAATAAAGTTGGGCTTATGCAATATACATATATATATATAATATATCGTTACCATACGCTCAAAATTCGCCGACGCGCGAATAATTACGCATTACCTTTGTTATATTTATATATCTATTTATATATACATATATAATTTTTTTTTCTTGTTTCTTATATATATATATAATATATCGTTACCATACGCTCAAAATTCGCCGACGCGCGAATAATTACGCATTACCTTTGTTATATTTATATATCTATTTATATATACATATATAATTTTTTTTTCTTGTTTCTTCCCTCGCATAATATCGCACATGCACGCGTACGTTATACAAATACGTATAATACGTATGTATATAAATTAAAGATTCGTTTACGGAGCGCTATATGCTGCGATAATAAATAACACGACGAGACACGGACGCGCGTGTGCACGTGTATTACAGCATAGTCGGGATATTCTCGATTATTTATTTGACGTCAGTCTTGTGTGAGGCGGGATCGAAGCTCGCTAACGTTCCCTTTTTTTCCAGCAAATCTTTTATTTCCCCCTTGCCTTCGTCAAGCCCGTTTCTCTCCCACCTGACTGTCGCTACCGTTTTCCATTCGATATCATCGCGTCGATCTTCAACCTGTACTCGATCCCCCATCCATTTTTAGCCTCGCTCCCTTGTTCTTGCCACGACAATGCCTGACGTTGCATCGTCGAGCCACGCGGATCGCGTATTCCGAACCGACCAATTAACCGGCGATTAATTATCGGTCGCGAGTAGAAATCGCGCCACGTGAACTATGTACATATCCCTTCCTTGCCGGGATAAAACGAATGAGAAGAGAGAACAGAAAGAAAAGGCCGAGCGATCTCTTCTTCTTCTTCTTCTTCCTTCGACCAGCAACTTCTTTCTTTCCCCTTTTTTTTCCCCGCTCGCTCCTTCGTTTTATCGTTTGCCTAGCCACGGGGGGATCGATAGCGAGCTCGATCCGGTTGCACATGCGCGTCGAACAGACGAAACCATTGAACACGCGACTCCTTCTGGAAATCCGCTCGGTCGAGTCGCGGCGGATACGCGCGCCTCGCGTGAGTCGCAGTTCTTTCCACGGAAAACGCCCAACTTAACGAAGCTACCGAAACGGCTCGCGCTTTCACCGGCGTGGAAGAAACGAAAGGCTGTATCAACGAAAAATGCGACTCTCTCCTTGCTCTTTTTTCCTTTTCTTTCTTCCTTTCCCTCCTCTGCCCGCAACCGGCAACTCTACCGAACCTTCGCAACTCGCCGCGGAGTTTAGAGTTCACGGGTGAGGAGGGTTGCGGACGATAACTTTCTCGCGCGCGTTCCACCCTCGCCTCGCTTCGGGAGGAACGAAGGAAAAGTACGGCGAACGACGACCTGCGAAAACGCATTTCGAGACGACGTGCGATCCGCGAAATCGAAGCCTCGTCGATTTGATGGTCAAGAAGAACGTCAAAAAATCACGATAAACCTGATCTGGGAAATATTTACGAAAAGGCATCTGCCCGCGATTTCATTGATTTTTTTCAACACGTTGTCAAGTTCGTTGACTTGAGCAAGAGTCGTGAAGAATTTTGAAAGTCGTTTATTGAAAAATTTGTTGCAAAGTACTTGGTCAGAATTTAATCAGAAATGGATCGAAATCCGATTCTGATTCAATTAATATTAGATCCGGGTAAGGCTAGATTCTTTTCAAGGTGGAGAATTTCGTTCTTGTTTGTAGAATCTTGTTTGTCTCACAATTGAAACTTCAGCAAAAGAGCTGCATGCAATCAATTGCAAAAAATTTGATTGAATACAAAATTATGTACAATTCAATTTATTTATAATTTATAATTGAATAATATAAATATATAATTATATTTATAATGAATTATTTATAATTGAATTTTTCAATTAGCGGCAATCCTCGCGATTAAAATCGATGAAAGAGCGATTAAAATCTTCGCGATATTATTCACCCCATCAACAATCTCGACAACAAATTGAAGGATTGTCGAAATCGGAGGTGAGTGTCTTTGTGTAAATATCCATCAGATACAGAGATCGTAGAGATCCTATTCGATTTCAGAGATCGCGAACGTGCGAGCGGTTTTTTTTTCTCGGACAGTTTCCAGAAGCCGAATTTCCAGAGAGGAGTCTCTCGGCAGTTCGCTGCCGTTAAACTGATATGCCAATTGTAGTTACAACTCCGGTTACGCGTTGCATCTACCTGCACGCTGCAAGTAGGTTAAGTCCCCTTGAAGCGCGGCACTCGAGGTATTACGTCTCTCTACTCTACGGAAAGTGCGCGAATGGCAGTGCTCGTCGAGAGAAAGATTTCCGTGAGATCGAGACCGCGGTTCGAGTAGCTGCGTTCGAACCGTAGACGATTTTTTTTACCCGATTTTCCAATCATATTTCTCTCTTTTTCTTTTCTTCTTTTTTTTTCCTGTTTAATTGGACCGCTTGAGAGTTGTGGCGCGAACAAAAAAAAAATTCTTTCCTTGCCTCGGTTGCGCTCAAACTCGATCTCTCATCATCTCCTCTTCCACGTCCTCTTCTTCCTCTTCGTTTCGACGCTTCATAGCGCCCGAATTTTTTTCGCTAAGTCTTCAGCATCCATATCTCTGAACATTTCTCTCTACTTCGGATCGAGCGATTTTCCAGTATCGAATTTTTTGAAGATGAAACGTATGTACGTGATATACGAGTCTCTCAGAAGGCAAACTGATCAATTCTGTCTTACGTAAAGTCCTCAATCCTGTTGTTCTTCTAGAGTCTACGTGACTCGAGATATTGTGGTTCAACAGGCGTTATTAAAATACACACAGTTTTCAAATATTTGGTTTCCATATTTCACATATATTCCATCATATTATTTCCTTAAATAGAAAAGGAGGAAACTTAAGTAGAAAAAGAGAAACGCTCGAAAAGATCCAATTAGAAGAACAGCAGGATTAATATTGTTACTCGTTTGAACACCATTTATATTGAACGTTTCAATCGTTAGAACTTCATTTATTACAGGCAGTGTAAATAATTTAAGATAAACTTTCACAAATGAACTTTCAAAAATATAGTACTGATCGTCGGTTTTGCAAGATTGATCAGCGACTTGTAAGACTCGTAAAGTGGAAGATCGAAAATAGATTTGACATGCATAGTGATAATGAACGAGGGATCTATGGATGCTGAAGACCTGTGATCAATCGGTCGATTTCTCAAGAGGTGGAGTACGAAATGCTGTCGTACCTTGGATCCAGCGGCGTACATTCCGCAGGATGGAGCCTGTCCTTACCCGTATCTGTGCAAGGAGTGTTCGCGGCGCTTGCTTCCTCTGCGCTCCCGCTCGCAAACTGGCTCTGGGCTCGGCGGGTTCGAGTACGTCAGATTACTGGAGCCTCGTGGGGGCGGCGCGCTCATCGGGGGCGGTGGTGGTGGGAAAAAGCTCTGCAAGCAAGCCTAATGCAACAAAAGATTAAAGAATCGAATCGTGCCTCTTGGAATTTCTATTACGTGTCCCATATTTTAAATGAACGGAACATGCACGCAACATTAATTCGTTTTAAAAGCTCGATAATGTCTAGTCGACGAGACAAATTATTATACTAATATTCACCGCGTGAAAATGACTCAAAATGCTCGTACTCCCGGAAATCAGAAAGTATAACTGTAAACAGAGAATACGTATGGAAGAAGGGCGATATTTTCACAGTAAACATGCTGAAAAGTGGAGCAAGATCTTTCAAGAGCTTTTTGTTTCGAGTAGATATCCCAACTGGTTGCTGAGATACGGGACTTGAAAGTTTACCGTGCCAGATGCATCGAGGATATGAATTTCGAGATTCTTGGAATAGACCTGACCTACTTCTTTTCCTGTCGGGAAAAAGTCAGCCCCGCGCGTGTGTCACTGACCAGCGTGCAGGTGTTCCGAGCTTGGGACAGGTCAGGGAAAGAACACACGAGCGAGTAGGTTGATCGCAGGAGCGAGATGCGAATAGATGAGTACAGAAAATTACGGTTCGTTTCAAAGCGGCGATATCTCGACGAACGAAAACGACGATCCCACATGGGTATGATTCGACGCTTCAAAGGTGTTGGCCTCGATATTCTATTCACGTTACATGATAGTCTATTGTCTCGCGAAAGAAATTATACAGTTGACGTTGCAGCATTGATTTAAGTTGGATCGTTAGATTATTCTGATAGTAGTCATTGTTTATAGTAAATGAGTGATGCAAGTAATGATATTCTTGGAGGTTTGACGCATTTAGGTGGATTTAGGTGGATTTCGAGCAAATCCTTACCTTCGCGCTACCCCTCGATGAAGACTTGGAGAACACGCTGTCCTGATCGCTGCTCACGCTAGGCACGGGCATCGGTACTGCATAGTCGTAGGTGGCATCTGTGAACAAAGAGATTGAACTTTGAAATATTCAAAGGTTCGAGCACTCGTTTGGAACTTAAAAAAAGATTGGAATATCCTGAAATCTAAACTCTTCGAAGAACACTTGTAGACTTGAAAATTAGAATAATCGAGTGCTAGGCAGTTCAGAAATTTAGAAACCTAGAAACTTGGAAATTCAGCTGAACACTCGGATGTTCAAACGTTCGGGAATTGGAAGAATTCGAGAACTTGGAAGTTCGAAATTTGGAAATTTAAAAGTTGGAATTTCCAATAATCGATAAGGCTAAGGATCTACGAACTTCGATCAAAATTTTGAAAGAGTGCCCCTTTCCTAATTTTCACAACTATATGTGCCCATGAAAATCTCAACATACAGAATTACAAACTTACGAAGTGGTTACGGACACTTACCAGACTGTTCGACGTTGTCGTGGAGGTCCTTGTTATCTATAACAACGGTGCTGTATCCGTAGTAAGCAGCGTGAGGCGGTTCTCGGTGCTTGTTCTCGTAGAAGGGTTCCTGATACTCGTCCAACCTGACATCGCCGAGCAGGCGATCGTTCAAGTCGCGGGGCAGCGTCGTCAGCTTGGTTCCGGCGTACCGGTCGTCGAGTTCCTCCACTCTGTACGTCATCAACGATGGATCCTTCTCCGTGGTCCCGTACGCGGATTCCGGCGACAGGTGTTGATGATTGCTCGACGGGATCGCGCTCTTCGTTCCGAGAGGGCTCGCAAAGTTCTTGCGTTGCCTGTGTCGCGTAACGATCAAGAAAATCGCGACGGCGAGCAGCAGGATCACCGCGGTCAGCACACCGATGATCACGGCCATGTACGTCGGATCGTCTTGCTTCACCACTGGAACTTCGGCTTGCAGAGGATTGTCACGTGCTGAGATTCGATCCCTTAGTCTCGGGGCTTCCGTCGTGGTTGGGGATTCAGGAGTGAAGTTCCCATGAGCGATATCTAGAACAAACGATGGCAGTGCTTCTTCCGTGATCTCGAGAGATTAATACGAGACCTATTAACTGTCAATTACGATCATTTACGAAATGATCGACTGACAAGTTTTTTTTATCACTGGGAAGGGTAATTACCAGAATCGAAAGTGATCTCGCTGATCATGATCCACCGCGAGGCGAAGCTAAACCTCAATTTAACGAACTTGCCAATCCGATGGTGCAGCTTGATTGAGATGTTCCTCGAATGTTCGAAGATCCTATCCTCCATGTACGAGTACACGATCGGATCTCCCGTATAATATCTACCACCGACGCTGAACATTATACTGGCCTCCGAGAACACCTGTAACATGGCATAAGAACATTTCTCAAGTTTTCAGTTTTTTTAATTAAACGATACAATTTAAAAGAAATATCTCTATACGCGAGAAATGATACAATTATTATGTTTTGCGACCTTTGTCATTTTCTATTTGTCTCGTAATCGTCTGATTGTTCCTTGTTTCCAACAAAGTACAATGGAAAGTAAAAAATCCGCTCTTGATGTTAATCTTAAATAAACAGCAAACTGCAGTTACGTATTTCCCGTAAGAACCGCGATAATAAACGAATCTTCCGTCTCTAGTAAAGGCTAGAGTTTTACAGGAAGAATTTACTTAATGTTTCAGTGGAAGCATCGTTCATCGGGGCTCGGTACAACACGTATATACTCGTAAACTGAACCGCGATAATAAACGAATCTTCCGTCTCTAGTAAAGGCTAGAGTTTTACAGGAAGAATTTACTTAATGTTTCAGTGGAAGCATCGTTCATCGGGGCTCGGTACAACACGTATATACTCGTAAACCGCGTTGCCTGGAAAATATACACAACAATAAAACCAGACAGCGGCAAAGGTTGCGCCGGATGGTAAAACGAAGGCTCTCATCGTGCGCGTTAAACATGACGTAGTGGCTAATATTCAACATTAATTGTATGTATAAATCAGCGTCTTGAGCCGAGCAAGCCCCGGGAGGAACGCTGGCCTGCACGCTGTTCCGGCAACCTGGATGCTAATATATCTCCGCGATTCCCTTCGCGCGAGCACACACTCGGCGTATTTATTGCGGATATAACGAGCAACTTTATAGAGGCATTCGGTTGACATCGACGACTTCGATAATTGCGAACGTACCGGTGGCTACGCGTACGCTTCGTACGCCACTCGGAATGGAGACGCGTGGAATGCAAATTCCACTCTGGGAAAGCGTAAGATAGTTGCGCGAGGAGAGGAAACTGCGAGTAGGAAACCCATGGCGGTAGGAACAGGTAGCACGGACGGAGAGAAAGAGAATCGTGAGAGGGTAGGATAGGAAGAGACAGAGAAAGAGAGAGAGAGAGAGAGAGTGCGGGGGAGGAAGAAGAACAGGGCAAAGACCAGGAGAACGGCGTGAGAGGCTTGGAAATGGAGATTACAAAGCTGAGATTATCTAACTCTCTTAGCTGCACGAACGCAACGACGATGCGTACGGATTTTCAAGGGAGCAGCATACCGTTGAAGCTCTGTCTTGCCAGAGCAGCTCGTCGACGATGACGAGGGCCTCGACGACAAGGGTAGGAGTATGAGGAAGCCGAAGAAGACGAACGTGGCGGCCACGAAACCGTGCACAACCACCACCAGCCAGTGTATATGGGAGTGCAGTATAGTATTCGAGGAACACGGGAGAGAATGAAAGATACATAGAGAGAGAGAGAGAGAGAGAGAGAGAGGCGAGGAGCGCGAAACTGGCGACGCTTTGAAGTGCTGTCTTTCAGAAGACGTGTCCTATCCGCGCGAGCGGTCGCTTGTTAATAGAAGGGGACGTTTAGGGACGGTTGCTACCATCTCTCACCCCTTGCTCGCTCTCGTACCTCGAGCCATAGACTGCCGACTTGCCAGACTTGTCGGTATTGTATTTGAATACGTGGCGTATCTGCTCTCCGGCTCGTTGCTCGCTAGCATTGTGCGTACGTAAGAGAGAAAGAACAGCATCCAACCGCGCAGCTCCAGCTCTCCTAGCCAGAGAGTTGAGACCGTTTCTCTTGCTTCTCGACGTTCCCTTCTCGTCTTCCACGAAACTGTTCTTCCTTCTCCGCAGAGAAGAAGCTTCTCCCCTCCTCTCGCCACTTTCGAGCCGATGCTGCCCCTGTCTTCGCCGCCTCTCGTTCGTTTTCCACCTCTCCGCCCGGGTTCCATCTCGCCCGGTCGCGAGCGTACAATCGAGCCCCGAGCCGGGTAATGAGGCGCTCCATTCAAATAAATCTTGATACCGGTAAGGAGAGTGTTTCGAGGCCTATTCCGTCGAGGAGCGCGCGCATCAACCGACGTCGACCCGGAAAACTTCCATTCTCCGTCGTTTGCCATTTCGAGGGATTCCCCCGTGGATTCGCGCGGCTCATTGTCGCGTCGCGACGCGTCGCCAGGGATTAGAGTCCTTTAACATTTTTGTCGTTCGCTCATTGTCCCGAGACGTTTTTCTTTTTTTTCTTTTTTTTTTCTCTTATCGCGTTTAAACGGGTACTTTGGCGATGATCGATGATGATGTATTGTTTCATCGAGAAAAACATTAAAGTAAACAGTAAAGTCTGTGAAGTGGAAGAATCTTCATTTATCGATAATGAAAAATTTAAGTTAGAAAAACGATTATAAAATTCAGTATATTGTCAATCTATCTTTCCATTTGATTTTAAAAAAAATTGAATATTTATGTTTGTCGCCATCTTGAATAATTATGTAGACTAATGTTGGTTGAAGCAAATCAACATAACTAAACTTATTCCTTTCTTAAAGTTTTATCTAGTTTTATGAGACTTCTTATATTTTCGATTTTATCAAATTATCCACTTAATTACTTTTTATAAAATAATAAAAACAGACGACGACCTCTCCTTTTTCAGCGTCGTTCCGTTTGATCACGCGCTCTTCGCTTCACTTTCTCCCGTCGCTACTTAAGTACCAAAGAGAATAAGTCCGACAACCAATTTAGATATCTCGTAATTCAACGAGAAAGACAAAGAAAATGGAGACGACGGTGGTTCAATCTTCCCCGACGTGTCCGCTAAAACCTTCGTCCCCTCGCCCGAGACCTTCTTGCTTGTTTGTTGCGTCGAGGCCTGTTGGTTGCTCGATTATGGAGCAAAGGCCTGGCCAGGGTAATGAGGGGCTCCATTGAAATAAATCTTGATACCGGGACGGGGGCCATTATATAGAAATTCGTGGCCGGAAGCACGGGGGAGCTGGAAAATTCTCTGAGAAACGGGGAACGCCAGCCGGCGACCACCATCGCTAGCAGAGATTCTGTTGCGGCCACCGCCCGTTGTTACCACCCTGTGTAAAATCGCGCGCCGGCTCGTTTCCTCTTTCTCCTTTCATCCGCTCCAGCCGAAGCTGCCAGAGGCCGACCGTTGTTGCGCCTTGTTACCCGTTCCTACGTCCGACCTTGACTTCAACGCGAAAACTGGATTTCATGCGCTCTCGTCTTTTTCTCCCTCGCGTTTCTCCTCGAGGGCGCAGTTTAAAGGAGGGCGTCAGGACTCGGCGCGTATTTCGCCGCGATTGTCCGTCTCGTTCTCCTTTTCTCTCCTTTCGTCTCTTTCCTCCCTTTCTTCTCCGTTTCTCTCATCTGGCTCTTTCTCCTCTATTCAACGTCTATTTTTCATCGCTATATATATATATATATATATATATATTTTTTTTTCTCTTTCTCGCTCATCTGCGCGTGGATTTGTAGGTTCGCCCTCGCGTTGCCGAGTCACCGCCGCGGGCCCTTCCAATTTCCTCCCTGTCGTGCTCGTATACGTTCTCTTTCTCACTCTCTCCCTCTTCTCTCTGTGTTCTTTTTTTTTCTTCACACGTTTCCGCGGATATTCGGTGAACGATCATAGAGGAAATTTGAAAATAACGCGGCCGGACTTGCGTTCGAAAGGGATCGCCAGTAAAGGGAAAACAGTGGAAACTTTCTCTCTCTCTCTCTCTCCATCGTCGGGCCAATGGTATTGATAACGGGAGCGAATCAAAATATTAAAATTTAAAGCAGATGGATTAGGAAGTTCCAGTCCCTTTCTCTCTGCCTTCTGCACTTTTCTGTTTTTACTTTCTTTGTTTCGTTCTATTGAAAGGAACGATTCATTTTATTTCGTTTTATTTTCCAAGGAAAAACTGTAAGCGAATGCCATTATTTGACGAAGTGATGGAGGGATGTTGCATGATGAAAGTGCTACCAAGCTGGCTCGACTTTCGCTCTACATGTTGCAGAACGTAAATACGTGACCGTTCTCCGAGCCAAAAATCTCCCCGAGGGTTCGTTCGTGGGGATATGAAGATCACAACCCGCAAACGTTGGGGAAGGCTTTGGTTTCTCCTACCCGATTTACCTCTGGTCTCTTTCTTTTTATTCTACCATGAAATCACGACGCGACATTGGGTCACTAACTTTACTAATATCTTCGCCAATAATCGTTTTCACCTCGTTCTATTTTATTATGTCATAAAAGAAATACTGGAGGTGTGCTATTATCGTGCTTGTCGTAAATGAACTTTTATGTAATAAAACGTCTTGAAATCTCTAAAATTCAAAACTAGTTTAAAAATAGCTATATATTTAAAAGTTGCAAGATATTTACGTGAACATAGATGTAAGTATTGTGTACAACAATAAGCGTTAAAGATTGTTCAAATAAATATTCGGTAATGAATCGTGACTGTTGAAACACTTTTTTGCTTCTGTGAAATATGTATAATAAATATAAAATTCTTGGCCAATCATTGCTTTCGAATTGTACCATATATTTGTCATATATATCTCTCAATATCAAGTTGATATCAATCAATGAAATAATCTCTCGATAAATCAATACTAACATAAGTCAATGAATATTTCGCTCGTTCTCCCAAAAAGTATCATTCATCATGTTAATTATCAATTGACTTTGGCTATAAATTTCACAAAAATTTTCACCTGGACGTCCTTGGTGAACTGATTGTTGCAGAATATGTGCACGGCGGAGAACTCCCTGACGTGGTCGAACTCGAACTTGATCTCGAGGGGATGGCCGGACCTGGTGTCGTTTCTCCACCCGACCCATCCCTGGCCTCTGTCGTAATCGTAGTAACTCATCTTGAAGTTATCCGGCCCGATCTTGCCGTCCGTCAGCTGTCCCAAGCCGCGCAGAAGCTGGCCGTCCCAGTAACCGTCGTAAGTCGCGTCGAAGAACTCCCAGTTGCCGCGTTTGTCACCCTGCGGCATCGAGTACGAGACGATTCCGTCGTTCCACGGGCAGCCATACAGCTCCACCCGCATGCAAACGGTGCGACGATGATAGCTGTACGGCCAGAAGCGAACTTTACTCGCCCACATCGGCGGCTCTAACTCGTGCTTCGATTCCAGGTAGGTGTTCGTGTTCCCTTTGATCACCTGTCAACAGACACAGTTTTTCCAATGAAGTCAACAAGTCTTTTCGCTTTGCTGCCGTTTGATAGATCGAAATGCCCGAGGCTGAAGATTCTATTGTTAAATTGTACTGTCTATAATATTGGGGAATTCCAAGGACGCAATTAATATTTTTCCAGCACCTTGATCTTCTACGTACATCTTAGAATTAAAGTATCTATAATGTTATGATGGATTATTGCTTAATCCTCGGTGAGTTGGGGCCTGTAATTGATTTAAAAAAAAAAGAAATAATGAAAATAGGTCTTTTGCGTACAATAGATTTTACAATTTTGTAAATAATTTGAAGTTTCATGGAAAAAAATAATAATGCGAGGGAAGGAATTTTTATACATCCAATTCGACTACTTTGGTATTTTGCAATAATCCAACATCACTCTTTCTCAATACTGAATTCCATTGCATATTAAATCTCATTTCATAGATTGCAAATTCGGGAAGTACGTCCCACTAATCACAGTCGATAAAACCCGGTGGAAGGTTTCTAAATTTAGGAGCACGTCGCGTTCGTTTAGAAAATCCGTAATTAAAGGAAATCCAAATAATTGGATTTCCAGATTCTTCTAGCGGCCGAAAATTCGGATGCGTTCGATGATCGAGACGAAAGGTCATTATTAACACCCGACATAAAGTCGCTCGAGGGATATCCGTTGAATAATTCACTCGGCTAAAGACCGCGCGGATACGTACTCGCTGGAATTACGATTCGGCTCTCGGGGGCCGATTATCATTAAAATACCATAACCTATCGGCGATCGTATCGATAATGAAGATTCGATACGGCGTGCGTGTACATCTGTCGGGATCACGGGCGCGATGAACCACGGTCACGTAACCGAGCACACGCGAGAATATCGCACGCTCGTGGAATCGAGCGACGCTGTCGAGCCTCGATAAGTGGAAAATAAGAGGTCCTTTGTTTTCCAGGGACATTGCACGAGAAATTCTCGATCCTCTGACGCGATACAAACCTCTGAGGCTTCTCGCCTCGCGCCTCGTCTCATCTTGTCTCGTCTCGTCTCGTCTCGTCTCGTCGCGGCATTCGTGCTCGCCAGTAGAATAGAACGCCGGCGTCTTGTGTTCCGTCTGAGAACGCGTGAAACGAGAAATCGCGGCAGCCAGGAACGCCCACGACATTTCTGCCACGAGCGGTTCCCTCCGAGCGTCTCGCCGCTTTCTAAAAGAATTTCCAGGTTCAAGAGGTTTTGAAATATCGCTGGCCGTTGGATCTTATTTGGAACGGCGAGCAACTTTCGGGGATAGGTTTCGAAACAACTCCTCGGTAAGTTTATTTCGATGCTGGTTTTCAGCTGGATTCTTTAAACTTTTTCGAAGTTTACCCAGATCCAGCAGGTTCCAACGTCAACGTGTTGGAAAGATTGTGTAAAGAATCCATTCAACGCATTCTTTTGAAAAGATTCTTCGATTAATTGAGATGTTTTCCATTTCCGTTTTTTTTTTCTTTCGTTAGCTTAATTAGCTGTGATCGAAGAAATCTCGTTTTACGATTAGTCGATTCAGAGCCAGTCATCTGAGCTTGATAGAGATACTTTGATTTAGGAAATAATCTTGTTAACTTCGGCTTCAGGAATTTCGGGAATCCAATTTCACAGGATACGAAATAACTCTCGAAATGATTACATCATAAGTTCACTCTGAAATCTGAATACCTCTATTTTATTCCCTCTTTAAAATTGCGATTTTCCACGACTGTCGATTACGCAAGTAAATTCATACAAATTCATACAATTCGACTTCTTTTTAAAATGGTAATTTCCCATAATTGCGAGAACCAACATAAGTATCTTAAATTCAAATATATTCCACGCTCCATTCTAACTTCTCTCGGAAACTGCGATTTTCCATAATTGCAAAAGTCGCCGATATAGGCGTATTTATTACATCAGCACCGTTTCAAGGAACACGCGACGAAACCGTCCAGTTGTCAAAATTTCAACGTCCGCGAAACCGTCGACGAAAACGATCTCTCTTCTCCGTTTTTTTTTTTTTTTTTTCCGAATCCGACTTCTTTAAGAACCGTGAAAAAGCGCATATTTCAGTCCCTTAACGAGCGCACGGCGCGCTCATTAAGCCACTGTAACGAAGTCGAAACGAAACGTTGTCCGCGGCGCGACGCCAGCCGGAATTTCACGCGTGTCGGCTCATTGTGTTTCGTTTCGATGCGCCAAACATCAGCTAGAAAGTCGCGGAGGGAATAACGAGCGCGAATAAAACGGTGTCAGCCACCGGGTCTCCCAATTACCGGACCGCCACGCTGCTGAACGTGCCCGGCCCCCGTGGCCCGACGATCATCTTTTAATCGTGTTTCCTGGAGCCACGATCGTGTGGGCTCCGCTTTGCGAATTGGAAAAGCACCCTCGTTCCAGAGAATATCAGATACGGTAGACAAACGTTCTATCACAGAGAGGATCGTGCTTACTGTGTAACTGCTTGCCTTCAGCTTTAGCTGACATCTATAGGATGGCTGAACTCAACGAATGATCAAAGCGTGTTTTATTCTCTGTTAGATCTGTCTTGAAAAATCTTTCAAATTTTTAAGTCGATAAAGGAGTTTCGGAACGAGATTCTTCTCTGTCAGACAATATTCACCTATTTAATATTTTATGAAAATAAAGTGAATAATGTTTCCCTTTTTTTTCCTTTTTTTTTTTTGCTTGGTTTATCATATTGGAATACTTGTGCACATGTCTGCACATCTCTTTTGTCAGAATGTACATTTATGTTCTTCATCAGTTTCTTTTTCAAATAAAAAAAAGTACAAACATAATGTAATATGTATATGACGTGTACGTGATATATCTAACATCAAAGTTAAATAGCAAATTTTCGACTGATCCACGCAAGGCATTCAACACGAAACAATAGGTANAAAAAGTGACCCAGCAGGAGTGTGTCCCTTTCAAAAAGATCTGTAAGCCCGCATCAATATTTTCTAATATACACTTGAAATATTCAGACCCTTAATCCTATTAATTTTTAAACGAGACGATGCTTCTTAACTCATTAAGATATACGATCGAAACTTTGTGACTCATCCGAAGAAGAACTCGTTCTTGACCATCAATCCTCTCCTTTGTTTTCTCGTGAAAATTTACAACACTCCCACTCGTCGATCATGTCACCAATTACGCGAATCAACGCGTGAAATTTCACCAGAAAACGAAAATTACCGGCCGGGTCCTAGCTCGGCCAAACAGCAAGAAATTTGTGCGAGGGATCAACGAGGTAATTTATGCTCGCTTGGCTATCTCCGTCGCGCCAAATGCGGTCGTTGAAAAATATTAGACGCGTCCCCGACAATTCTTCGCTTTTTTTTTTTTTCTTTTACCATTCGGACGAGCTGCAAAAGTGGTCGAGTCGCTGACAACCGCGCGCCATGTTTGTACCACCGACGTTGCCTGGTCCTGGCCGAGCTGTTACGAGAGATTATTCGTCGGATAAGCCGAGTGTCGTTGTGTAATTAAGCAGGGAGAACAGGGCCCTCGCAGCGGGACGAAAGAGGCATGAATTTCTGCAGATTTATTCCCGGTAATCGCACGGAGTTTCGTTTGGGTGGGCCGTTTCGTTTCGAACAGGTATGCCTGTTCTAACGAATTCTCGCTCCGAGCGACTCTTTTTCCATGGCAGCGCGCTTCCACGAAGAACCGACGTCATCGATACACGGTTTCCTTTTTTCAACCGGTTTCCTGGTTCGTTCGCGAATCTTTCGTGCCGGCCGCGCCTAATTAAATTGTTTTATAGTGCGGATTATACGAAAGCGAGAAACAGCGGGCGTCCTAATGACCGTAATTTACAACCGATCTTCATGAAAGTAAATTTCGTGGCTGTGGAACACCAATCGAAGAGCAGACATTGCGGTCCAGTTGTCTTATCGTTAGCTTTCTCTTCGTGAAGATTAATTTTGAATTTCTATGTGTGTTATCTATCGATTGTTGAGTGAAATTTAATTTTAGAAATTAAAAATTTGACTAATTAATATTTTAGAAATTACGTTGAATTCTGCGTGCCTGTGTTTGTAATTAATATTCTAGAAGTTAAATTAGATGATTCAATACTTTCGCGAATGCCTAGAAATTTTAGAAGATGCTCAGAAACAAATTATCAATTACTTATTGGTACGTTTCCACGTGCTCATATTTTCACACAGTGTAATTTGAGTAATTTTCTGTACAAACATGTTGAGATGAAACAAATTTATGCGAATCACTTGAGAAAATGATAATCATTGTTAATTTTAACATGAGTAATCACTGTCGATGATCACTATATCAGTTAATATAAGTAACATAGATTAACATCGACTAACATAAGATTATTCTAACGTTAGAAACTCGAAAGAGATCTATGATTATATCGTAACGAAGGCAGAACGTTCGAAGGAAAAAAAGCTTGGCCAGCACAAAGGAACAACAGTTTTTCTTCGAACGAACACTTTCACTACCTTTTCTAACAGCCCTGATTAACGAGAAGAAAGTGCGTGCTAGAAAGTTCTTTTTTCCCGTGAAGGGGAAATATCCTCGCTGCCTGGAGAAGGTTATTTCGCTGCGGCATGTAAAGTCGCGATGCTTGAATAAGGGTGGTTAAATTTCGTCGAGGTCGACCTTCGTGCGATGTGCGGCTCGCTAGGTTCGTTCGACCTCGACTATTCAAGCCATGTACAAGCCTATGTAGGTGAGTCGAAATCGTCTGACCCGCGAGCAAGCACGCGACGACTTTCCCTTCCCTCGTTTTATTGATCCACCCTCCTATACAAATAAGCTCGAAGCACCCTCCCTACGTACTAACTTTCAAGGAAATCCACCTCGTCAACTGGACGTTCACCTCTTTCTTTTTTTTCATTTTTTATTCCTTTTTTTATTCTCTCTCTCTCTCTCTCTCTTTATTTCCTTGCTTTCCGTCTATTTTCTGTTCTCGAGGATCAGGAATCGTTCGCCATCGGAATAAACGTCCGCAAATAAAACAAAAAACACGCGGCTGGAAAATAACGTTATCGTCGACGACGGGTCGAAATGACTTATATTGGTTCCAGCGTCGCTACTCGGAACAAACACGTATCACGAAACAGGGCAAGTTTCTCCAGCCAGCTGGCCGTTTCTTCCTTTCCCGCAAGTTTCCACTAGGCAATGATAAATCGCGCGATGCGACTGAAAACAATGTCAGTAAGTTCTAAGTGATTTATATTTATTCCGTGGCCAACGTGTAGTAGGTTATCGTGGCTAACTTTTCGCAACTTCGACGAATCGCTTCGACTACTTGGTCTTCGACGGAGGTCAGATGTTTCTCTGCGAGGATGTGAATGATGGATTCGGTAACTTGGGTAACTCGTAGAAGAGTTGCCTCGTTTCTGAAGTCGTCAATCTTTCGGACTTGTCGATCTTTTGCCACATTCATCACTTGCGAAGATTAAAAAATTTATTTTCAATTCTCTTGACGTCGGACAATTTCTAGCCAAAGTGTGATGAATTTTCTTTGCTTATTCTTTCGTCTCACTAACGCACATTATTCTTGGAATAATTTATCATAATTATACGTGGAATTCAGTTAATAAGAATCAGTAAAATGTTAATACATTAATAATTGTGTTGTAACTGGCGTTGGATATTGGAAACAATAACTTCAAGCCCGAATTTTTAAATTGCTTGATTTCGAGGGAGGCTGTAAGCTGCAAGATAAAATTAAATACCCATATCTTAATCTAATATATTACTACAATTATATATAATTCGAGACTCCCCGAGACATTTCTCGTCACAGTGCTAGGCTGAACCGTATACTTATTTTCAGTAAAACTAATTCTAACGCACATTTCTTTATGATATATATCTATTATAATAAATAATTCTGGACGGAAAAGAGATTCAACGATCAAAAGCACGTTGCATTCTCTGCACGTGGAACTCGAGAGAACGTATCTTTCTCCGTTGCTGGAAAAAATCTCAGGCATCCGGCGAGCATAATACGCGTTTCGTACGCGGCGCAAAACTTATAACACCCACGTCAACGCGACGGTCGGGGAATTCTTGGTGGACGCGTGGTCGGTGCGCGCGAAGGACAGTTCATTCATCGACGTCAACCCGTTTCTCTGCTCGCTCGCTCGAATTCGCCAGATTCTCCAGCGGGTAGCACGCGGATAGCAGAAGTACGCGCGTAGTAATAAATGAACGACTCTAGCCTGGCCTCTATTGTTGGCCGTTGCTAATTAAAGTGGCGCGAGTTCACGGTTACCGATCTATTCCAGTAAATTGCCATCGAAGCAGAGCGGCGCGCCACTTTTGAGGCGGTGCATATTGCGTCCGAGATTTACGTCTTGTTAACGTCACGGTTTAGTTACCGGGGCCCGGTCGCCACTGTCTGCGCGCGGACCCTGCGCGGACAACCGCCACAAATCATTCCCAATAATCCACGGTGCTCTGCTCGTTTTACGCGCATAAGCCGCAAGCAGACTAAATTTAACCGCCGCGATTCCGCTTACGCGCGACCTCTCGCGCCGATCTGGCCCGCCGCTGAATTGTTGCCACCGGTTAATTGAATTGAATTATGCGCCTCTTGTGTGCCGTGCGCGCCGCTCTCTCACGACCGCGAATGCTAAACACACGCGTATCGATCGTTAACCCACCTCTCGTTCCTCTCTTCCTTGCGCGTTGCCCTCCACCGAGTGTTTGCTGGAGAGCCTAAAGGTTCTAGAAACGAGTTCTGTTCCCTTTATGGTTCAAGCTAATAGAATCATAAATTGCGATGAGAAAAGACTGGCTCTGGCCAGAGAAGAATTGAAACAATTCTACGAATTGAATGAATTTTCAAATGTTTTTTAGATATTTTACTTGTAAATCTGTTGCTTCACTCGTCCATAGTTTTCCAACAAATGAGACAAGTAAGAATGCCAGGAAATCTTTCTGTGTTAGATACCTTTACATCTGAGGACAGTGACTCGTTTCGTATCTAATATTTAGTAGAATTAACGATCGGGAATTTCTTTGCTTCGAGCAAAGTAAAAGTACAAGTCTTTAAAAGTACAAACGTAATATATCGTTTATAATTGATAAGCTCGCGAACGATATGATAGTAATAAGTCTTCTCTGTCATCTGTTTGAAATCGAGCTATTTTTTCCCTTTGTACATTAGTCAGAATGCATAATAAAGAAAAGAAAGAGTCAGATAATGGAGCCCAATAACAGACTAGATCTTTCTTGAGTCACTGTGTTCGAATCTCTTCCTCGTGTCGAAACTATTTAAAAGTTTTTCAAAAACAATGAAAAATTCAAATAAAATTCACGTGTTTCATAAACGTATCCTATCAATTTCCTCGAAACACGCGAATTTAAACAGGACTCGTGCGTTCGCCTTATCTCGGCTTAAGTAGATTTCTCTATTTCCTGTCAGACGACGAAATTACGTCTCGTCGTAAACTCGACTCGACTCAACGTCAAATCTACTCGCGCGTCTGATCGATCAGCTTGCCTGAAACTGCGCGACTAACAACTGCACGATCCCCGATTTCCGACAACGCGCGACAGTAACGAGAAAGATTCTCCCTCCTTCCTCTGTTTAAGGCTCCATACTTCCAAGACTTCCCGGGTCTCAAGCTACTTAGATACTCGCCAAGAACAGAAAGCGCAATCGACACCTTTCGAGACTGCTGGCAACTGGTAAGCCTGGTCAATTATCGCGACACCTTTGAGACGACGACGACGACGACGACGATTACTTACCTCCTCGCCCCGGACGTCCCTGTATCGAACCCACTTGCCGAGCTTCGGCCTCCAGTACTCCAACATGTACGCCTCCGAGTATTCGACGCCTTGGCCGTTGCCGAAGCGTCCCTGGGTGCCGGTGGCGGTGATCATGTGCACCGTGTGAAGATCGATTTCCAACCACTCGCGCGGTTCCGTCGTGATCTGCTGCTTCGGGCACCAGGCACCTCCGTGGCTCTCCTGCCTCAGCCTGCAAGGGTAAATATTTACACTGAGATTACTGGTCTTCTATCTCTTCTTCTCTATCTGTCTTTTCTCTTTTTTTTTCTGTCTCTGTCGCGTCCGTCTTTCTCTCGAAAATAGAGATTTTCAAAGATTTTTTTCTCTCTCTCTTTCTTTTTTCCCTTCTTTTTAGTCAGTGTCGTCCAGGAAAACGAGAAAGTTGAATCATTTCCCGCGGCCGACACAGATTGTAGGAAAACATGGAAATTTTTCTAGGCTTCTCGGGGATTTCGGTGTGTGTAACTTAATTTTCGTGGGACGAATATGGGCTATGTACACGGAGGAACGACGCGTCGGAGTGTTTAAGCAGCGTAATTGATATTTGAACGATTCTACGTGCCACTTTCCACTCGGTTTAATCTTTTTATCCTCTTTTTTCTCTTTTTCTTTTCTTTCCTCTTTTTTCGACGAGAACCAGGAATTGGAAAATTTCCATGTTTTATTGGGATAAGAATAATATGTACAGATCGTGATACATATTACATAAACAAGCGTGATATATATTTATTGAATATATTTCTTTTGAATAACAACCACGAGCGCATAAACTTTTAAACAAGGAAAAAAAACAACCACGAGTCCATAAATCCTCAAATTTCAGAAAATAAAAATAACGTATGAGTGATTGCGACGGAAATATTAAATATTTTTTTTAAACGACAACCAACGAGCAAACGGATTTTTAAATTTGAAAAAAAAATAAACGTACGGCTTTTTTTTAAAAAAAAAGAAAAACAGCTACGAATTCGTAAATTCTCAAATTTTAAAAAAATAAGACTACCACGCGGATAATTCTGATATCCGTAAATATTGAATGTCCTTTGTAAACAAGCGCGAAATTTTAAATTTGGAACAAATGGAACATACGCAGATGCTTCTGATATTCTCTCATGTTTCAAAACATGCGAATAATCGTGACATTCGCAAATATTAAATATACTTTTTAATCTCCTGCCTCACGATTGTTTCATTGTAATTTATATATAACTGTAATTTATATATAATAAGAATTGAAATTTTAAACTCCGTCAGACTAGAATTCGCTTTCTCATTCCAATCGAGCCAAGATAATACCCGATATTCTAAGACAGGATCTTAAACAGCTACTCCGCGAATCCATAAAAATAAAAAAAAAAAAAAAAAAAAAAAAACCCAATGAAAAGGCGCGTAGACGCTCGTGCAATATCCATAAACATTCTACTTAAGAAAGCACCACAGGCCACGAAACCGATAAATTTCCAAGCCTCGATAAAAGAACACCGGTACGCGTAAACGATTGTGACACGTGAAAAACGTTTAAACGTCTGAGACGTTCTCAGCCGTTTCGAGCTGAAATAGCATTCACCGGTTGCAGATTGCCCGAGGGTTTTTTCGCAAAGTCGGCAATTACAGCGAACCGGAGTCCCCGCATACGCGCATACGTCGTGCATATTCACGACGCCTTTTCGTCGCGATCGTGCGCGGACGTCGGCAATTGACGTGCCGATAAGAATCTGCCGATAAGGCGGTAGGCAAAGAGAGGATGACGGTATAATCGGAAACGTTACATCGTCGCGGGAAAGGAAATCGTATAAATACGTGATCCAGCCGGTGGCTGACGGATAACCGTCACCTCTGCCGGGCCCGATACCGGGGTGAAATTATAATTTATCGATCGAGTCGGAGCCACCGGATGGCATGAATTAAAGATGAGCTGGCACCGGCGCGGCTACGCCAGAGAACGGGGAAGCCACTCTTCCGAGAGCCGGCTAATAATTGTATTCGCACATACCTTTCGTCCGCGGCATTAAAAATCTCCCTTTTCTTTCGTCCGTAGACGATCCCGCGTGATTGTCGCGGGAAACACGCCCAGCTGGAGGAATGCTGGCACCGATTCGATCGCTAGGGAAAAACTAAAGGAATCCGAGAGAAACTCGTGTTCGATTAGAAACGTCTCACTTGACAACTGTCGTTGGTTTCGTTACTTGCTTGTCGCCAGTTCGTCTCGTACGGAATTTACTAGTATGTGCTAGTATACGAGATAATATTTTTGTAAGAAATTTGTATTCTCATTCAGAATAAGATCTGTGATCAAGACAGGGTATTGAAGATTAAAATATTATAGATATAAGAGATTTTTTTTTTCAAGATCATTAATTATTGGCTTCTTATTTCGACTCTGAAGAAGCATACTATATCAGCAATTGTTCACATGTTAATATGATTTGTTTATTTTATACTTTACTAAAAAGTAAAGAGTTTTAGCATTTGTTTGTCGAATTGTTTACCCCACTTTCCAAGTTCTTGAAGTTTTTTTTACGTTGAATCCTTATTGAAATTAAACAATCAAAATACATTGAGAACTTTCAGATCCAAAAGAATTTAAATGTTAAAGAAACGCTCGTTTTCTTTTTAGAAATTGTCATAAAATACGAGGTTCTTCAATAAGTAAAACATTACTTCAGTTTCATTGGAAAATTTTCTTCAAGAACTGATGAATCTTTTTACACCTCGAGAAAATAATCGTTTCTTTAAAATATTTGACGGAGCATGAAATTCATCGACGTGTGAAAGCTCGCGTTATATTACAAAGAAATACTCATTTCTCGTTTGATATAGAGATATATGGGCTGAAAAAGAAAGTTGTTCGATTCCCTACGTTCCTCGCCAGACTACGCAACTCGCGAAAGTAACTACAAGTTTATCCTCGCAGCGCGCAAGCTACTTCTTTCCGAAAATCGAACTGTTGCCTTCGCGTTTCACCTTTGACGCGTGGCAACAAACACGTCCCCTTGCTAGTCACTTTGAAACTCAATTTCAACAATAAAAAGAAAAAAAGGAAAAGTAAAGAAAAACGAGAACTGCACATGGCTCTCCCCCCGGCCAAGATTACTTTCGAACAGCACCGCCCCAAAGAGTGTGCAAAGAAGCCGCCCGTCTCGAACACGGCTGGAGACGCGAACGAGAGCAGAGAGAGAGAGAGAGAGAGAGAGAAAGTGGTAGTAGTAGACCGAGTCGAACGAATTCGCCGGAGTTATACACATCGGCGAAAGTATTCGCAATAAAGAGGTGAGGCTGGCGTGGCAATCTTTCTGCTGCGTCAGAATTTGAAGCGTTACTTTGACGCGGGGCCCTGGTAAAAGTGGCCTTGTCCCTGAACGTGTAAACGAACCAGGAGATCTAGAAAATAACGACGGACGGTGAGAAGAGCGAATGAAGAACGAGGAAAGAGAATGATCAGCAAGGTAAATAGGATGATGCGGAGGGTAGGCGCGAAAGAGGGGCAGGATACATACAGCGCAGCGAAAGACCATAACTCATAGCCCATTAAGTGAGCTCGAACTGCCTTGGCTGCCACTTTGATACAGTCCAGGGCATCAAAGGCATTCCGCGACCTCGCTCGTGCCACCCGGCCTCCGCGATAAATCTCTCCGCGAACTTTTAGCCGCGAGCGTGAACGACATTTCCGAGCAAGGTCGGCGGAATCGTCGAGAGCACGACACCACAGAGACGAACGGGCCCGATTATCGAGAGAAATGGTTCACCGAACGCGAGCCAACAAAGGCGAGACACTTCTCGAAGGAGAGTTTACAATCCGCTCGCCGGGGATGATTTGTCGCTGCCGGCGGAAAGAGTGGGAAGAAAGCAGCTTCCGTTGCTGGTCCTTTCGTCACGATCGCGCGCTGGCTCGACCCGATGAAAACGTTCTTCCGTGAACGTGTCGACCGTGGACCCAGGGCGACGTTGTGCTCGAGCGGCCACGCGAACGTGAAGACAAACGACGAGTACTCGGATGCTGAGAGCCGTGCTCTCTTATTTACACGCGTCGGATTTCTTTTATTTTTTTTTTCTTGGTTTCTCGCGAAGTTTACCAGCTTCCTTGGCTTTTTTGTTGTTTGCTCTCGGCAAGCGAGCCGGGTTTTGAGTTACGTTTTCGTACAAGTATAGCGAAGTATAGCGCGCCCCTTTCGCTGAGCGAATGAAAGGAAAGTATGTATGTTGGCGTATTTAACTCTCTTCTCCGTCCTGGATTACTTTTCTCGAATAGGAGAGACATCTTCTAGTTTTTGTTCAGTTATTATTTGGTTCTCCAAAACTGAGACATTTTGGGAATTATAAAAGAAATGTATTACGAGATGACGAATTTTAAGTGGTTCTCGTTTGTGCCATTCTAACAATAAATGAGTAGTAGATCGGTTGGGGTTAACTTCTTGAAATTTTAAGATCATGTTTAGAAATTTTTGTTATGATTGACAAGTTAGTTCGAGTCATTTTATTAAGAGGAACATTATTTGAATTATAGTAGTATTCATATCCTCGCGTTACTACATTTAAATAATTAATCCTCCACAACAATGTACAATATACACTCTGTAATATTTCAATATTAAAACTTGATAACTTGTTTATTAAAAATGTAACAACTTGTTATAAGTATAATTATAAATGGAAACATATCATATATAAATAGAATATAAATATAAATGGAATAATAAATGGAAATTATTAGACGAATTTAATAATTAAGATAAAAAAAATATATCTGCATACGACCCGCTGTGACTGTGCGATAAAGATTTTCTTAAACCGTACACTCGCTTCATCCGGTAATTCTTCAATAAAGAAGTCGAACGCCGTAAGAATTCCTGCGAATATGGAAAATGGAGAATCCGCCGGTATAGAAATATTCGCGAACGAAATGTACTTACGTTTCACGAGAGTGCGTCGCGAAAAGGGCGAGCCGTGTGCACGTAATACGAGTTAGATTCGCGTATTTTAGGGTAAACGGGAGTCGTATGAGGTAAATAGGGTATTCACCTGAACGAAATGTACTTACGTTTCACGAGAGTGCGTCGCGAAAAGGGCGAGCCGTGTGCACGTAATACGAGTTAGATTCGCGTATTTTAGGGTAAACGGGAGTCGTATGAGGTAAATAGGGTATTCACCGGGAAGCCCGTAGTATCAGGAAGCCATGGAAGTGCCGTTGAAGAAGGTCTAGACGGTCTCTACCGGTAAAGAGTGTGCGCACAAGCGACGATATCGGTATTGCATCGAAAAGGCTTTCCTTGCTTTATATCGTGGCCGAAAAGAAAAAGAAAAAAAAAGAAGGGGTGGAAGAACGGGGAAGAGAGAAAGAAGAGGGAAACTTCGCGATACTTTCTTACAGGTTAAACTTTCATCGAAAAGGCTTTCCTTGCTTTATATCGTGGCCGAAAAGAAAAAGAAAAAAAAAGAAGGGGTGGAAGAACGGGGAAGAGAGAAAGAAGAGGGAAACTTCGCGATACTTTCTTACAGGTTAAACTTTCAATTATCGTACCGGCATTAATGCAGCTTTTCAACGAAATTCCCCGGACCATAAACATGTTCACGCCTCCTCGTCGTGTTTCTCTGAATTCTACGGTGACGCTTAAAAGCCAGGGACCACCCATCGCTATCAAAGAAGTTCGTAAATGTGTTATGCTCGTGTTAATAAAATATTTCTCCTTTGAATAGAATGCGCATAAAATAGACAAATTAGCGACATCCTCTCTCNAAAAAAAAAAAAAAAAAAAAAAAAAAAACAATTTTGGAGTTCTGCCGTAACAAAATCTTTCGCCGCGTAGATCGCTGGCAATTCACCCCCGAATAGATCGGCTAACGAAGCGTACTGATTTCGGGGAATTGCATCTCTGCCCCGGGCGCAGCGCACAAAGGGGTTAATTTTATCATATTTCCGAATGTGTATTGCATCGCATCTGCATAATGCGCTCTATAAACGAGACAGTAATACACGGTAATTCACTCACCGTCCGTGATGCGGCCCGACGTTTCCGCTATCGAAACTCGAACTCGCTGTGATGTCTGCATCGGGAATCGCACCAGATTCCATCCCCAGGGGTGCGATGCATTGTGCTGCAAACAAAGGAAATTGCTTTGATTATATACACGTCCGTATTCGTTCCGCGCGTATTTTCGTCCTGAGGAGGGTGTGATTACTACTCGAACGCTTTAATTGTTCTGAACAATCATAATATTAATTTGAACGCATTCCTTTGTGCTCGCCTATGGCAGTATTCTGGCCAAATTGCTAGCATGTTCCTATTCATCGCGCGCTATGGAACGCTATTAGTTTCTATATCTCTGTTTGTCTCTCTGTTTGCGAAAGTCTCGAAAATTTAATCACGTCCTTCTCATTCTTCTTTCATTAATAAATCGTTGCTATTGATACATCAATGTATGAACTGTTACATGCTGAAGAAAAGATGGTGCTCGTAACTGCTAAGCGACACTGTACGCGTAATCTTAACGCAAGTGATTAAACACACTTGGACGTGCTTAACTACCACACAAGTACCAAAATGAAGAAAGAAAAACGAAACAATAGTACAACTGTATAAGTAAGCACTTTACGAGTAGTGTAATACACTGAAAACAGCACGCCGTGCCCGTGGCAAGTTCACCATCTGTTTTCGCCTGTTTGTTCCATCGTCAGATGATATTCGCGCCGTTATTTTCGGCCGGACGCGGTTCATCGAGCGGTTCATTACACGTTTCGAACGGCCTGTAACCAACTGGCGCGCGATTACGAGACGGGGGGGAAGGGCGTGGTGCACACTCCCGTGGCCACGTCGTATTTTTCTCGAGGGCGACGCCGTGCCTTGAGCGATAATTACGATACACCGTGGCACGATACCAAGAAACGCTTTCCAATCACCAGTGCAAAGGCGCGAGAAACGTTTCCGACCCGTCCGAAATTGCACTGAACTGGTTTTCGCTACACGCGACCCGATCGGGCCATCGTCGTGCAAATAAAAAACCATCGCGTCGTTCGCCTCCTCGTCGAGCGAGAAAGGGCCATCAAAGCGGGTCTGTTTACTCGAACGCGTGAAATCGGACTTCACGGGAATACGAGGATAACGTACGAGCGTTTAGTGGGAAACCGAGCCGGCGTCGAGAACGAGAGGACGCGTCCACCATTTGCGGCGGCAGCTCGATAAACCTAGCGCGCGAAAGAGGAGGATCGGGTTCGCCGGAACACGGTGGCCAAACGACAGCCGTTTCCTCGAGCTGCACACTTGGGAACGTCAATTACGATCACGATCACTGTGTACCTACCAACGTCTTAAATTCACGACCGTCGTCTGAGTACACAAACAGAGTTTCACGGGTTACTCGAGGGTTTTAATTATTTTGAACAGCCGTCGGGGGTTAATTATAACGTCGTGAGACATTTCCTAGAATTGTAGGAGAGGGGACATGTTTGTGTGGAATGTGGACTGAAAGAGTTAGGTACGGAGTGACGGTGAAGTTTCTTTTAACGGAAGATTGCATCTTCGTTCTGTAATTTGTTAATTGAACGTTTAAATTGCGAGATTTCTCGCAACGATCGGGGAGAATTAAAAGTTAACGCACTAACTGACGCGTTATAAGGTTCTAATCTTTTCTTCCAAAATATTTATATAATCATGGAGTTAAAAATCAACAATTTATATTTTTACGAGTATTATATAATGTAACGTGATATTTTTTATAAAAATTAAATTAAAATTTTTATTATTTTCAGTCAATTATAAATTGGATTTATTACTATGCCCAAAATATTGACGTTTAAATAACAAGGTAACTCATCTTTCCTAGTTAATAATTGTATTTTTTTCAAGATAAATTCAAATGAATTTACAGATAAATTTATTATTATTATAAATTGACAATTCGAGCGACGACGTGTAATTCATTCTCTCCAATCAACAAGTTAACAAATAATCTTTTTCAGGATGAATTCAACTGATTCCAGAGATAGATCTTTTCTAACCAATTTTTCACAACTTCCATCCGCGACGCTAATTAAGACACGCACTTTCCATACACAAACTTTCCAATTTCTGAAACAGTAAGTACTAACGAGTCGTTGGTAAAAAAAAAAAGGTTGGCCAACGTGGAAAATCAAACTCGTCACGCTTTAAAATATTTATTCGTCCTCGCTTGGTGGTTCTGTTATCCACCGAAGGTCTCAGAGGCGAGAATGTCAGCTCGACGGCAACGCGTTATTCGCCGGTGCCAGCGAGTCCTAATTCGCTCGGCGAACTTTCCCCGTAAATAAATTTTTAACGAGATACATGCACGGTACCGGGCGCAGGTCGCGGCCTCGTACGAGTTTTACAACTCGACGGCTGCTTATTTCTGGTAATTAACTCCTCTACATGGAGCCACTTGTTCCCGGGAGTTGAACCGACGCGCTTACAACACCGTTTTTGCCCTATGAAATTTCTTCGCCGCCGGTTTTTTCCTTTCTTCGCCCCTGAGCCGCGACTCGTCGGCCAACGCCGTGTGATTTTACAACGAAATCCTTTCAGCGTTAATCGTTCTTACTGCGCCGTTGGGCCGCACATCCAACCGGACCGGTATTTCTCGACGAATTTATGTTTTTTCTGAAAATATCTTCTTGCCTCCTCTTTTCTTTTTCTTCCCTTCAAAAATCTCGTCGTGAAATTTTTTGGCAATATAGTTGACTACGAATCGCAGTTTCACACTTTACGTTTGAAAATTATTATTTTGAAGAATTTATTTGTTTTTTCTTTTTTTGTTTTCTTTTTTTTTTTTGCTAGAGGAAACGAAACGCGTAAAAGTTAGAAAGACCCATTAAAGCAAATGGGGCAAGGGACAGGTTGAACTGAAGGAACGAGAGAGATTGATTGTTTAGACAGAGGAAGGAAGGGGATCCCTATGGAGGAGGTATTTAAGAGAGTGATTAGAGGAAAGGCTTGTTGTGAAGAAGTGACAGGAGAAAAGAAAACACAGGGCCGAGATTACAAGACGCGTTCGAACAAACATGCCAGTCTTCGTAATTCAAGTGTAGTTAGTAAAAATAAAGCAAGAAATTGGACAGACCACTTGTGCCCTGTGACTCAACCGAAACCATAACACGTTCCCCGCTGCGTTGTCCGTTAACGGGAAATTGGATTATTCTCAAACGCTTAATTGGGAGAAAGTTGAAGTTTCCATTAAAACCGAACGCGAATCATATGGGTGCAGAGAATGCAAAAGTATATACAAAGTATGCTTGCCGTGACATTTAGTAACCGAAGCTACATTTCCTTAATCGTGTTCATAAAAATATAAAATCACATCAAGATTATGTTATATTCTACATAGCGCAAGATTTCAAAAAAAAAAAAATGACTTCTTCGAGTAAATCAATTTTATCAGTAACACTATTCTTTCAATTAATACATTCCAAAATATCCTCATTTCTCAGAAAGATGTAGAAGTATGTTATATGTTCAAAAAGCAAACTTTCGGACAAGTAACAAATGCCAACTATCAAAGAAAATGAAAAAAAAAAGATCTCGTAACACGTAACTGATAAAACAAATCGATCGACGTTCTGAAGCGATTACGATCGTTTATACGCCGACATCGGCTCCCACTTTGCCCGTCCTATCGACGAGAGGATCCCGCAGGAACAACGAAGGAACTCTGGCTACGACCGGTAGAGAAGGCAGGTTCGATACCCGTATTTATAGACATCCTGGAAAAGAGCAGCGAAACGAGAGAAGAAGAAGTAAGTTATGCGACGTTTGGCCCGCCCCAGCCACTCATTCGGCGACCATAACTCTCGTCGGAGTGACAGCTCCGAACGGAAGGGTGTGTGCCGCGAGAAGAGGGAAATTGAACGCCTTTCGCAGCCCCACCTCGCGAGTTTCCCTCTTCTCCACGCCATCTGGCCCTCCTTCTTTCTCTCTTAACAGCGTCGCTGTCAAATTGATAACCGTTTCTTTCGCCCGTTCGCGCCGCTCGACGTCTCCTTCACGAGCCCTGTCAGCTTCCGGAGAGAGAAGTCGAAACGAACCTTCTCTGGGTCTCGTCGAGAGAACCAGACACCCTCCCGCGAGAGAGTGCCATCGTCCCCGGGACAAGTTGATTTCGTCGATTTAAATAATTTATGCGACATCCTCGCAACATCCTCCCCGGGCAAAGGGGAAAGGAAAACAAGAATTACGCGCGATCGTTGCAAATCGAGCGAGCATCAGTGAAGATTTGTTACCTCCGTTGCCGGCCGTGAGCACGATATTAAGCGAATTAGTGGAGGAGCCAGTGGGGAAGGGAGAAAGGGGAGAACGGTGGATTTTCGTTGGCGAAAGAAATGGAAAACAGAGGTGGGAGAATCGGCCAAAAGTCAGGCGAACAACAGAGATTTTCTATCTCGGCGGATTTAATAATTCCGCCTCGGCCCGCCTTTGTTAACTCTACAATTATTATTAATGACGATGTACGAGAGGGTCGTGGTCGTGGCCAACGCCGGCTGTTGATCCTCCCTTCTCTGCCTCGCTTCGTTTGTTTTCTCTCTTTCCCCCTGTGGCCTTCTCTCCCCTTCTCCTCCTCTTGCACCGGGCGTGAATGTAAATTAATTACTCCCCGGGCATNCATTTCGTTATATTTGATAAGAAAAAAGAAAAAAAAAAGACAACTGTGTACGTAGGGTAATTTTTCGTCTAAAAGTTCATGGCTGAAAATATAAGAACGAAAAGAGCGATACACAAAAGCAGAAGGCTAGGTTTACTCTTTGACGGTATAGCTCGGGCCGGTGCACTCGCCCACGAAATTCCATTCCACGATCAAAGTTAACGTACATACACGTAGCTACGTGTAGCACGTCGTTGAAGTTAGTTTCGCAATTCCCTGGCCCAGGAGGGGCTCCGCGCGGGAATCGAAGGTGGCTGGAATCTCGAGACTCGACCCTTTTACCGTGGAATGCGTTGAATTCGCCGGAAACTCTGGACGCTCGGCGATCATACGTGACGCGATCCGCTCCGCGTTCAACACCACTGACTCATTTCAATTAAAAAATTACGCCGGGATACCTCGGATTCTTAAGATGCTGGCCGCACTCCGGTGAAATTCCTGCGCAAGCCCGGGCTTGAAATCGGCACGGTATGCCGGCCGCGCCATAACGCTTTAATTGTCGCTCGGTTATGTTAATACGTCGACAATTTCATCAGCGATGCGCGCGTACCTAATGGATCTGCGGATAATTGGAAGGGCGGAGGGGTCATGACAAGGGGGACTCGAGGGAGGTAACGGACCGATGACAATGCCATAACGCAAGAGGGCTCTCGCGTAACGATTCTCCCCCACAAAGGACACGCTCATGTGCTGTTCCTACTGTCGTCGACAATATGCATCGAGATCGTGTAGAGACATGTGCACACGTAAACACGTACGTAGCGATGGGACCATGAGCATAACTGATACTGTATGATCGGATATTTTCTAAGTATTCGGCAAAACAAAATGCATCGAGGTAATCGAAATTTCGTGGATCGTTTGCAAGCGATTTAACGAATACCTATGTGAAACATACTAATTGCATTATCGGAATGGTAAATATATTTTAACACGTCGATTGCAAATGAAACAATGTCAAATTAAATTCGATCTGTTTACATTGTCTGCAGAAAAATTATTCATTCTGTCCAGTTGTGTGATTTGTTTTCGACAACAGTCACAGGCGACCTCTAATTGATTATATTTCATAATTTTTAGAGGCTTATAACAATTCACTCGAACCTCAAAGGACATGGTTATATGCACATGCTCCAACGTGTATATGTCTGAATAAGTTTGCAAGTATTTATCTGCATACAATTGAACATCATCTTTAATGAACATATTGTATCGTATATTATAAATTTTTGTATTGCCTTTGACTTTGTGTCGTGAGTACATATTGAACTTGATCCCATCACTACGTCAAGCATCGACATGAGCGTCTATGCTTGATTATCGGACATTCTTGCGGTGAACATACGTTCAGATCGATATTGTTGGGGCAATTGAATTCGACATTAGTACCAAGTAAGGATTATTAGCTTCGTCCGATTGAAAACGATCGTTCACTCGTACCAGATCGATGAAACAGGAAGGCAGATAAGAAACGCGAGTATCAGATGGTGCAGGAGAGCTGCTCTCAAAATAAAGCGCTTTTCTTCGCGCCTCGTTCCCACGAACGAAGCCACATGATTCATGTGAATGGAACGGAGCGTGGCTCCTTCCGTAAGAAAGATAGAAAAAAAAAGAAATGATAAAGACGAAGTTGGTGTTGGCGCGGTGGTAAATGATCGTGGCATTCTCTTACGTTTCCTCCATCCTTGGTTTTGTAACTTTTCCCTTACAAATCTACTATCGTGTTGAATAGACAC
Organism: Lepidotrigona ventralis hoosana; assembly: GCA_002806875.1. NCBI lineage: Eukaryota > Metazoa > Arthropoda > Insecta > Hymenoptera > Apidae > Lepidotrigona > Lepidotrigona ventralis. Next base: position 31,055 of record NIPQ01090469.1, read on the forward strand.
GGTTAAGAGGACAATATATGCGGGCACAATTAGCGATTATTAAGATCGTTTCGTCTGATATCCATCTGCTTTTTGAGAAAATCAAGCTGATAAACTCGTTACATGATTCTCTGATTGTACACAATTGTATTATTTACAATTACTACGAAAAATTCAATATATTAATGAGCTCTTTATATAGGATTCAACAACTCCTTGATTGATAAACTTGAATAAATTTAAATCAATAAAATCCGCAGAAGTCGACAATTATTTATATTCTTTTTGCCTAAATGTTAGCTACTGTTGGATTTATCATAGCATTTCAATTCGCCCTTTCGACCATTCTTCCGTCATCTCGTCTCGTCAATCGTCGTTCAAAATTAATCATTTACAACGAAAAAAAGAACGCCAAATTGCGGCCGGAGAAAGGTGGCGAAGGAAACTGAAAAGATCTCGCATGATCGAGACACGGGGGGAGGCGGGCGTATCGCGGTTCGCTGGTTTTCTCGCGGCAGCCTCGCGGATCGTGTCTGGTGGCGCACGCAAGGCGGATACAGGCGTGTCGCGTGGCTCGGCTCCGCGCAGCCCTGCACGCGCGGCTCTGGTGAATCGAGCACGCGAAACCGAACGCGAGTACCTACCGGCTCTCGGTTTCCCCTGCCGCCGCGCGGCGCGTGTGCATGCGCCCGCGTGTAAGCCGGCGCTACGCGTGCACCGCGTTGCAGACCGCAATCCGACCGACGTACAACATGTTTATGTATCGCCGAGCAACATTAACATTGCAATTTATGCGCGCTTTAACTGGCCCGCAGCCCCTCGGCCTGCTCTCGGCCCTCGTTCTCCGCATCCGCCGCCGGCTGGTCCGCTTAACACGACCGCGAATTTACCAACGCGGTTCGACGTGCAAGTTCACTCACCGCAGGAGGGCCGAGCACCGTCTCGTCGTCCCCACGGCCTCTCCCCCCTTTGTATCCAAAACGAGGCTTTTTCGTCGGGGCGACACGCTATTTATATTTTCGTCAATGTATATATATTCGTTGCTTGTCGTTTTCCGCGTGTCTCGCCCTGCAGACCGACTTACCGATCCACCGACCGATGAAATTTGGAGAAACCGGCGAGGGCGAGAGAGGTCGAATGGAATGGAACGGTGCTCATCTCGCACGTCCGTGTGTTTCGAAAGGATCGAAACGGCCAAGCCGTACTTGGCGTACGTGCGGCCAAGTTTAGAGGCGTGATTGAATCCTAGAATGTACGCGGAGGGGTTGCAGCCGGAGATTCGTGGCCCCGGGCGTGATGGAATTCTCTCTCGCTGCCGGGTAATTCCCGCTGATTTCATCGCCTCGAAACTGCGGATCCTCCGTTTCTATTTATCACGCGATTTCCCAATGGACCGACCGAGAATCCCTGGAAATCGTTGTCTTTTACACCACTTAACTGCGGCACATCGTTCAAAATGTCTCTCTCTCCCTCTCTCTCTCTTCTTCTCTGAATGTTTGCTCACGGCCGATTCCCATCGTTAGAGCCGGAGCGTCGCGATAAATTTCAATGCTCGCTCGCAAGAACGTCTCGCGCACCTTCACCCTCCCCGCCCCTCGTGGTTCTCGGCAAAAACGCGCGCCCGCCCACTCCATTAAACATTCCGCCGGGCGGACGATTTATTTCTTTCTAAAACTGTTACGTGTATCACGCGGAGAGGCCGGGAGACGCGTAACCAGACCGAAACGCCAAGGCCATCCATCTTTCGCGCTCTCGGTACGTTCGCCAGACGGCTGCTGCAAAGTTTCCAGCCTTCGAGGGTGTGAAACGCGTTTCGTGAACGGGAGGGGTGAGCTCATTCGCGGGCTCGATTTCACGAACGAGTACGTAAGAGCCTTTCCCACCGGGGCCGGAACTGCTTGCCCGGATACTCTGCCAGTTCCCTCCTCGGCCTGTTTACCTGACACGCGGCTGCGGGGTCGACCTCGCATCCAAAGTCAATGAGACGGAAAGCAAGCCGAGTAGAAACGGTGGTTGAAACACGCGCGGGATCCGTTTTCGAGGTCGCGCCTGTTTTTATCGGCCGTCCTGAACGGGCAGAGCCTGTTACCGCCAAAGAGAATTATGGTCTCCGATGTAAACACGTATTTCTACCTCGCGCCACCCCCGGAGAAACCGGGGAAGGTGGCATCGATTTTCTGCCATCGGGACCAGTGTAGTAACGCACGCCGCGTTCAGGACAACCGCTCCACCCGAGCACGCGTCTCTCGCTCGCTGGAGCTCGTTTCGAATCAATTGGCTGGCTAACGCGTTTACCGTCGAACGTATTTTGACAGACTTCACGCTCGTGTCTTTCATGCTCACGTCGGTGACCGTTGTGGCGTAAACGAGAAGGAAAATGATCGTGTGACGATCGTTTGATTAATGGTTTGACAATATTATGCGTAATCGATAATCTTGGAATTTCGATAAAAATTAAAATTACTCCTGACTAGGGAACGTGTGATAGAATAAACGAGAAGGAAAATGATCGTGTGACGATCGTTTGATTAATGGTTTGACAATATTATGCGTAATCGATAATCTTGGAATTTCGATAAAAATTAAAATTACTCCTGACTAGGGAACGTGTGATAGATGCTGAATGATTTTTATTGTTGTTCCACGCTATTCTATTTATCGTAGCATTCACGGATTAATTAATTGATAAAACTCAACTTTTTTACGACTGCGAAAATTTGTACATTATAAATACTAAATTCTGACAATAACTTTTCAGTTTTCTAAATTCCACGCTATTCTATTTATCGTAGCATTCACGGATTAATTAATTGATAAAACTCAACTTTTTTACGACTGCGAAAATTTGTACATTATAAATACTAAATTCTGACAATAACTTTTCAGTTTTCTAATAACTAATTTGAATAAAAACTTACTTCGACTTTAGACATATAATGGAAGACAAATGAAAGAATGAAGGATAGAAAAGAATAGAAAAAAAAAAAATGAGGTTAAATGAAGATAGATTTCTTCTGTAGATAGACTCTTATTAATCCGACCGCGTTAATTATCAATGATCAAAGATTCTCGGTAACGTCGATAGCTCCGGCGCGCTGGTTCATTTCTTTCCAAACGCTGTCTCGTCGTCAATTGCAACTAATTGTAACGTAAACGACTAGGCGCGAGATGAGTGACGCCTGCGTCATTAATCGATCTCGACAGGCCCTCATCTTTCATCACGCGAACCTATCTCCGTCTGCACACGCACGACTATATACTCACATATGTCTATGGTTCGTCCTCCGCAGAAACAGAGGATCAATAGGTAGAAGATGAGGCACGTCTGCAGGTAATCCATGGTGGTCCGCTATCCACTGGTCATCGAACTTTCATAACCGTATCTGCAACAACACCGAGAGACGAATGAGAAACATGGCACACGCCCTTATCACCTGAGAAGAAACGAATGAAACACGAGAATTAATAAGAACGAAATCATACGTATAGTATCACGTGCTAGCCGAGGAGAGAGACTGGAAAGGAAGCAATTAAACGTAACTTCAAGGGAACCGGGACGACCGATCTGGGTGGAATCTGGAGTACGCGAGGAACGGAGGACCACGGTGGACGGTAGAAAAACAAGCTGGAAACGGTCGTTTCGTAGCTCGGTGTATTCTCCGCCGGGGTGAAATGGCGCGGCTCTCGCACCGGACAGATATACGACCGGTACGCAGCAGCCACGGACAAAGAGCTACATTCACGCTAGCAGCCATTACGCGTCATTATCGAGATTAGGATCGGGGGTTCGGACGTTGGAAGGAGAAGAGGCAGAGAAGGAGAGAGGGTGGAAGGGAGACGGGGGCGCAGCACGAGAGATAACAGGAGCGAGAAAGAACCGTACGAAGGGAACGAAGGGCCGTGGGGCCCTTCTCTCGACCCTGGTCGTTCTTCTCTTCAACGAGGGGGCGAAACTCGTGTGTACCGGATGGCGCTGGAGGAGGGTGAGCCACGCGAGAGTGCCAGCGGAGGAGGACGAGGGAGAGGAGAAGGTAGAAAAGGCAGAACTCTGTACTTTATTCGCCGTGGTGGTGCCGTCGTGGCGCGTACCGGAGAAAAAAGCAAGGAGGGATTCTATCCTGCCGGGGCGAGCATAGGCGAGCCTTCACTTTTTGGCTAATTAACGGCAGTTTCTTCGACTACCGACCCACTCCGCGATGCTTATCTGGCAAGTTTAGGGACCCTCTTTCGTGCGTGGCTCGTTATTCAACATGGCCCGGCGGGAAAAAATCTCCGCTCGATGACGCGTTTCTTCTTGCTTACGTCTCCACCGGTGTATATCGCGGCTGCCATCGCGGCGAATAATTCTTACCGAAGCTGGCCGGACAGAGAATTCCACGGGTGATTCTTTGGATATGGAGAAAAAGAAAATGGTGAATCGAGGGATTTTAATGAAGTCGTCGTGCAGGAGCGATCGAGGCGACCGATCGTCTCTTGGGAATCGTCTCGAGAATCCCGTAACCCTTCTGCTTGGTCCACGTGTACGCGCGCGTGTGCGTTTGCGTGTACACGTAGTACACCGACCATTCGGGAACGGTATTCTACTTGATCGGTAAATGGGGGAAATTCCATCAAGATTCGGTGAATGCGACTGCGACAGCTCCATAGAGACGCATAATCGA
>NIPQ01090470.1:0-10886 GCA_002806875.1 Lepidotrigona ventralis hoosana
AAAAAAAAAGAAAAAAGAAAGAAATCGAGTCACGGAGAGGAACAATCGGTTGAGTAAGAGAGAGAGAAAGAGAGGGGGGGGAGACGCGCTTGATGGAAAGGAGAGACTGTTGTGGCTCGTGGTCCGTCCGTCTTATTTCTTATTCGTAATACCAAGTTCTGTTCGCTGGCGTCTAACGGGGAAGATCGAAATTCCGTGTGCCCGGGAGCGTCGAACGGTGGTCTCGTTATTTCGTAATTTTCCTTAGGTACCGTAATTGGAGCCTTTTGTACGCGCGTCGCTACTCTAACGAAGAAGATCATTAGCTTTGAGAAAATCTGGTAGTCCCGCAAGTTTCTCGGCGAACACCTTTGAAATGAACTCACCGACACCTTTAGGGGTGGCTGAACGAGTTGGAAAGAACTGCGGAAGCCGTGCGTCAGGGTTCGAGGAGGATTTTACGGGACATAGGATAGCGGTTTGCCTCTCGCACGGCAGAAGAAGAGGCGACAGCAGCCAGAAGAAAGACTCTTTCAACGTGAGAAAACGTGAAAAGCTATCGTTCAATGTGTGCGCGGGACTTTGTCATATTTTCAGCAACTGTCATGTTTTTAGGAACAAACGGGGATGGAAAACGAGCCAGGAAGAGAAATTGGAACAGGATTGTAAAGAAAGGGGAAGGGAGGTCAGAGAGGGAAGATTATAAAGTAGATTATAAAGCGGAGAGGATGACAAGGAAGGCGATAAAGTAGAAAAATGAAAGAGAAAGTGCGGTAAAACGAAGGGAAAAGGAGAGAGAGAGAGAGAGTGAGAGAGCTATGTGGAAGCTGCGAGGAAGCTGTATAAGAAGAGAAGAGTGATGAAGAGGAATGACGTGGCGAGGAGAAAGCGTAGGAGTAAACCGGGGGAATCGTATGAGCAACACGGAGGAGGGCGAGAAGGGAGGAAACGGGTGAAATAGAAATGCACCGAAGTCTAAGTAAGTAACATCCATTTCTATCCTCTACCATCTAGTCACTCCTTTTACTTTGGTTTACCTTATACTTTACGCGCTACTTCTGCGACTTTTTATTTGCAATTCCACTTTCTTCTACGACCGCCGTCTTTTCGCAGTGGTTCTCAGGAACATCTCGGTACACTACATATTTCATGCTCCGTTCTCACAATACCATTTGTTCGTTACGAAGCTTTCCCACTTAAAGGGTTTCCCGTGTTTTTTCACTCGAACGAACGAACGAACGAACCTTGTTTCTAACGAGTTCAACGTCCGTGACGAGATATTAATTTGAACAAAGAAAGGAAAAGAAGGAAGGAAAGAAATAGGAGGAGAGAGAGAGAGAGAGAGAGAGAAACAAGAAGCGAGGAAATAATCGTTCGACGATACGAAAATACCTGTTTATATTCGCGAAATGTATTCTCGAGTAGAAGGAAATGCAAGGTTGTCGCATCGGTGCGTTTGTATGTATTCAATGTCGCGTGGGATCCGTGGAATGTCGGTGCAGTCCTTCCGTAACTAGTTTCTGAGCAGGTCACCCCAATTAACGTTTTCACGTGCAACGTGCCGCTCGTCCCCTTCGCTTTTCGTCCTCCGATTCTCTCTCCTCTCTTTCCGCCAGACCTTGCCCGCCAGGAGCACACGTACCCTCAGCAGCCGGCCTTCTCTCTGTAGCAGCGAGCATGCTGGCACGCTGGCACGCTGGCACGCCACGCCACGCCAAGTCTCGCAGAAACTTATAATTACGAAAGGAGTCGGCAATTATAATTGCCTCCGGCCAGCAGAGACGGATGTAATTATCCAGACACTCGCAAGCGGTACGGCGTCGTGAAAATTGGGCGCAAACAGTGCCGCGGTTGTATATTTCCGACGACCGCTTTTGTTTCTCGTTTCAAACGAGTTTCATCGGAAAGGAAAAGAGAGAGAGAGAGAGCGAAGAAGGAGAAAGAGTCACGGACTAGATCGAATCCGAGGATTCGGCGTGAAAGAGAGGAAAATGGAAAGGAGTCGGAAAGGTTTAGGGTGGTCGGGGATTGTGTGCTCGCGAAAAACGAATCGCGTAAATTTCTTTCGATTAACACCGTCACCTCGTAAGCATGACGCGCAAAAAGTTTTCGCGTTAAAGGCGCGAAGAATGGCGAGCTGTCTTCTTCGTTCTTCGCTTTACGAGATTGAGCAAGGGACGACAGGAGGTGAGAGTGACTGGCGCGCGAGCAGTCGTGACGGCGAGGTAAGGAGCGAGAGAAAGCAAGCAAGAAGGGAACCAAGACTCCGGTCAATTAAGCGCAGGAAATTAGAGTTTTAATTACGCAGTCATTCAGAAAATTACATCGGGGGCCGTGAAGAAGGCATCCGCAATCACCAACGAGCGGCGACGAGGGCACGGCGTGCCCTTTCCTTCCGACAGACCGTCCGACGAATTTTAAAAAAGTAAACACGGATCGATGCGCATTCGCTCGTTCGCTCGTATTATCGTTTGACTCGATCGTACGATCGTAGCTACCCGTTCTCCTCTCTCTCTCTCTCTCTCTCTCTCTCTCTCTTTCGATGTCGAACCGCTGGTTAGACGGCGAACGCGAAACGGCGAAACTAGTTTGGCGCCTTTTCGAACGAATAAATTACACCGTGCGCGCAAACCGAGTCATTTTCCTTAACTGCTGCATTTAAATTCCAACAAATGCGCAATTCAGCCTTTAATTGCTTTACGGGCATACCCGATGTCTGTAACTGCTCTCCCGCGGACCAGTAACTCTTGGCCATTTCTACAGAGAGAGAGAGACACACCTTCATAATATGTTTCTCCGTCTTGTTTTTATTCCTTTTCGCACGGCGTTTGAACACTCGCTGTTGCAATTGCGCCACCTACACATCGACGCGTGTTCGTCTATCGCTCGCGCTGATTCCACCACGTTGACCGATAAACCGAGCGTTATACCCACGCCGTTTCAACAATCGCGAAACCGCGATTCTAATGGCGTTTCCACGCACGACCCACCGTCCCCATTCTCGATTGTCGAAATCCGTGCCTCGCCGGAGAGTCGAGAGCGGCTAGCTATCTACGTTCGAGGATTTACGTTTCTGATTCCCGCGAAACTATAGCGGAGGGAAGTAGGTCGACGGGGCAAGTGGTAAAACGGAAATAGTGGAAAAGAAACGAGTCGGATGGTGGTGGCTGCGGAGTATGTGGGTCACGGGGAAGGTCAGGGGGGCTAGTCAGCGCGTTAAATTTAATTACACGTGTCCGTGACTGGCTGTTTGAACGGTCGGATCGGGCAAAAGCTTGTCCAAATCACTTCGATTTGGGAAGTCGATAATGGTATATCCGCGGAAACGCGGCCGATATTCGCTTCAAATTGGTATCAATGGTAGTCTTAGGACGACTTTGTGACACATCCGCGCGTTCAATCTGCCCGCCGGAATCGCTTGACAGCCGGATTGCAGTGCTGTCCTTTCTCTAAAGGCTCGTCGAAAGATCCGTCGAATGAAGAAACGAGCGAAAGAAAGGAAGCGTGCACGCGCGCGCGCGCGCGCGCTAGAAAGAGAGAGAGAGAGAGAGAGCACACCAGGCAGAGTTCGATTCCGCCAGTCAGATATTATTAGCGACGTATGTTAAATGGAAAAGGAGATTGGTTGTTTGCCGGCGGAACAGAATTATTATAGTTTCGGTGCCGTCTCTCGCTTCCTCATCCATCGATGACGTTTATTTCAAACCGATTCGTAGCACTCATAAGCAAATCTTTCTAGGGGAGCTATTTAGAAAACACCTGCCGAGATCTTTCGCTTGGAATTCTCGAATTGGAATTCTTGCTGGACTCGCGGTTGCTTCGAGTCGAGATGTTTTATCGATTAAACACGAAGGCTGGGAGAAATTTTCGGATCTCTTGCGACGTTATTTACGTTATTTACGCGTAGAAACTAATCGCGATCGATGTGGAGCATCGGTATCGAGGTAACAGGGGCGGAGAGGAAGGAGTCTGACGACGACGTACTCATAGCTGTTTCTCGTTGAAAAGAGACACGCGACGAAAGCACACGAACTGCCTGCGAACCGGTAAATAAAGAAGGGTGGAATGGGTCGCGTGACGAGAGAACGAACCCCAGGACAGACAGAGGCGGTAGCGGAGGTAAGTGGAATTTAAGCAAGGTGGGTCAGGCCGTGAAGGAAGCAAAAAAAATTGTTGGGTGGTTGGCAAGTAACGGGAGAGTGTTAATTTTCGGAATGAAAACGAGACATCCATCTTTCGCGAAATACTTGGCACTCGACGCTTCAACTGTCGGCCCATTCTCTCGCTCAACGCATTAGGGTAATGAATTAATTTCCATCCGAGTCTCTCTCTCTCTCTCTGTCTCTCTCTCTCTCTCTCTTCGTCTGTCCCATCGTGCCGCCTTCTACATCTTGCAGGCCGGCCTTTTACCACTCGTTTAGCCCGCAACGACTCGTCTCTCTCCCCGTCTCGTTCGCTCCTCGCTTTGCATTCTGGATTTAAAGTCTATCTTCTTAATTATAACAGAGTGACAATGCACTGCCCCTCTTCCTGTCGTTTCCTTTCTCAACACTTCCATTTCCCGGGAAATTCCGATGCCGGTTTGCATTAAGTGGAGGAGAAGAAAGATCAACCCTTTTCTCGTTGAATTCCTCTCGAAAGTAGCGAACGGTGTTTCCGAAATTGCGAGAACGACCGTTCGCTCGATCTTCCGATTCGCGCGTGGTTACGTGCCCCTAAAGTCTAACACTTTCGGCGCTTTTCACCTTTCTCTCTCGGCCCTCTCGGAGTCTCGCAGAGAAATCTGTATTACGACGCGATGCTGCCACCCTTCTCTCCACCTCTTCGTTCTCGCCGCGTGCCTCCCTCGCACGCGACAGTAGCGTGTCTGTGCGTGCGTGCGTGTGTGTGTATGTGTGTGTGTGTGCGCGCGCGTTCGAGTTTCGTCGATCCCTCGCTTACCCCGGCTTTCTCCGTCCCTGTCCTCTCGCCACCTCGCCTGGCGGCTCCTTGTTCTTTGGCGATGTTCGCGAGGTACGCCGCGCGCTCGTTAACGTATTCATGGGTTTATGGGACAATTAACCCTTTGAGGGACAGTATAATTACAGAAGCTATTAAACATCTTAACGTATAAACACGCGGTGCCCCGGCGACGTATATGTATACGAGACTCGATGTGGCAGCCAGCCGGATAGGTAGGCAGACCGTTACCAATTAACATACTAATGACACGAGCTGCTTTTCGAGAGTCACTGTAACCGGCTGGCCTGCAAAGCTTCCGTGCGCGTGTATACACACCGTGGCGCACGTACGTACAACACACGGGACGAAGGCCTCGACGGGGAAATGTACACGCGTATCAGGGACCGCAGCAACAGCTTTGGCTTACGATTATTTGCGATTAGGGATCACGCGATCGAGACGTTTCCGTGGCGATGTTCGTTAAAATAATTGAACCTCTTCCCCGGCTCGTTGTCGATGTCTCGACACGCCGATAACGAACGCGCCGAAATACCCTCGCCCTTGCTCTCTCCCTCTGCCCTCAACCTTCTTTTTCTCTTACCCTTTCGATTTCGCGTCTCCGCGGCTAATGGGATCGGTTAACGGGATAGAACGAAAACGCGTTAACGTCTCCGGCAAATGAATAGAATCACGGGAGAGGGATGAGGCGTGGGAGGACGAAGAAGTTTGTTTTTGCGCGGATCGTTCAGCCAACAGAGATTTTAATAGTTTTTTAAAGACGAGAAAAGGAACTCGTTTCCTTGATTGGATTGGAGCGTATCTCGCGTGCGCGCGCGCGCTCGCGCACAAGCTTCCGTAACGACTTTTCTAATTACGCTATCCATTAATTTTAATTGACCCGGTTTTTCTTTCGGAAACGTTGATACCTCTCGCGAGGAATTCGATTAAAAAATCCGTCGAATAATCTACCCGCCCCGTTTCCCTCCCCGTTCGGTTCGTCGTTCGCACCATCCCCCCACCCCCATCCCTCTCGGCCAGCACGGTCGCCGCGATATCGGCTTGCGGGCGAAACGAGGAAAATTTCAATCGTGCCCGCGGCGCTAGGCACGCCGCGCCGATGCCGGCCGATCGCTCGGCAACGTTAAACTCCTAATGCGACGCACCGTGGTTAACAATACGGTCGGGCATTCTGTCATTTTGTTTGCCACGGGCGAATTTGATTATCGCGTAATCTCAACCGGTGCTCGAGCCTGTAAAATCATGGAAAATCTAGCTGGACAATACCGCTTACCAATGTCATTGTGAAGCCTTTAACGCACGCGATACACACACACACACACACATACACACAGAGCGACTCGTGGAGAACGCGCGCACGCCTCACCGAAATGCTTTTGATTTAATTAGCTAATTATAATGTTCATTTAATTAATATAATTGGACCGGTTAGCGGGCGTGGGTGCAGTTTGTACGGCCGTGAAGCCGCCGGTGACTATTTTAGCCGCGTTGCATTTAATAACGCCCATTAACGAACATTTACATTAGCAGTAATTATCGTAGTTCCGGTGCACCGTCCAGTCGATTGGGATATTTTCGCTTGTCACTGGGTAATCGCGACGTCATCTAATTCGCCTGTACCATCGAAACAAGCGTCCGACGATCGTACCCTCTCTTTCTTTCGCGTCTCGAACCGAATTTAACTATCAGTTAACGGGAACGAAGGGATTAAAGCCGAAAGGGCTTAATGAGAAACTCTATCTCTTGCGATGGAAGCGAGTTTCTTCTTTCTTTTTTTTTCTTTCGATCGCGTTAAGACTGATCCTTCCTTTGGAAATATATACGCGATGCAAAAAGCCTAGATACGGATCCTTTATACAGGTCTGTAAACGTCGTTACAGACACGATTAACTTTCTTAATTCTGTATTTCCCTTAACTATCCCCCGAACTTCTGCATAAAAAAAAAACAAGATCGTTAATCCTTTCAACCCCGTTCCGAGATCTTGTCGCTTCCTGCCTTATCGTTAAATCCTGCCTCCCAGACAATATCCGCCGGTGTAACGAAGAAATCGTGCCGGCCAGTGGTGGCGGTCGTGACTCTCCGATTGATAAAGATGACCGGTGTACAAAGCGCGTGTATCGCGTATACTGTACACAGAGCGTGGCGTGCGGCGCGGCGCGGTGCGGGAGAAGGTTCACGCGACACGCGCCGCTCGGGCAACCGCGTCTGCGCACGGCCACGCGTGACGTGCCAAATGACGTCGCAGTATAGAGCGACGAGTGGCGGCCGCAGGACGAGAAGCAAGGAGACGCCGGACGAGTGTGCCGAGCAAAGACTAGCCGAGAGTGCGCCGAGTGGTTGGCGGTCTCGCGTCGCCTCGCGTACCCTCGCGTTCCTCTTCATTCCGAAGTGAGCTGCCGTTGCGGACTAACCGGCAGCCCTGTGCTCTGCTCCGTTGCTTCTGCCACCGTTAAACACGCGGCTGATACGCGTTGCTGTCGTTGTTGCCGACGATCCTCTTCGAATCTTCAGGCCGCGGCAGCGCACACCGGCGACACAGTCGTCCGCTTCGTGTGCTATTAATAACGCGTCACGAGCGTGCACGACGCTCGCCTACCCGCTAATGAATTGAATCACTTTCGTGCCGCGGCTATCCACCGCACGCGAGACTCCGCGGCACGCGTACGCTCGATCGATCGATATCGCGTACTATCAAGTGACTCGAACGATAAGTGTTGAATACAAGAGAGAACGTCTCTTCCTTCGTTAATCCCTTCTCTGTCGTTACCATTCTTCTTCCCTCTACTTGCACGTTCTTTCTTTGTTTTCTACCAATCAGATCCTCGCTCCGTTTCCACGCTCAACTCCGACTTCGATTCTCGTTCATCGAGTGTGTTTCATGAGTGTCAACGTACGCGTGGAGGATCGAGGAACCTACTACCACGACCGTGCCATCCGAGGATTTTCACGGATCGTTTCACCTGTTCTTCGATCGGTGAGTTTTTACTAAATGATATTCTTTTGCGAATGAACAGCCGGCACACGCGGTTTCGAAACGAGCCACACGTCCCACCAGCCAGATATATACGGTTCCAATCGATTTACAACGCGACGAAACGAACGATTGATAGATCTTATTACAGCGGTGCGCGCGGGGCCAGCAACGTCGGAATCGACGCGGACGTTCGCGAGTGTGTCGATACTCGGTGCTCGCGATGTTGAGCGTGGCCGCTGATGCCGGTTCCGATGCGGGACGTTTTAATTAACGTTAGGAGGAGCGGACTTTTTCATCGCGACAGCGCGCTTTCGTTGTATCAACCGCGCTGGTTATTTTCTACTTGTCGCGTTGATTCATTTAGAATCGAGAGACGTCCCGTGTGTAAATCGTTTTGCGCTTCAACCTGCGCGTCTGCGATGTTTTCTTTTTTCTTCTCTTTCTTTCTTTCTTTTTTTTTTAATATCGACCGTATCGATATTATCAACAAATTATGTTTCTGTTTTCGTTGCGACCTCTGGAACGTCGAGTCACGAGGTTCCATTGATTACGTTTCACGTGCACATTCCACCAAGCACGTTCTTACTCGTCNTTTTTTTTTTTTCCCTTTTTTTTTTTTTTTTTTTTTTCGTTCGTCACGCTCGCTGCGTCGCGCCATTGAGAGACGCGCCGTGCCCTGCTACAACTCGAAGCGGAATGAAGCGTACGGGCCGCGCGTTTTCGACTCGTCGTTCCGCGAAATAAATCCGTGGCGCGGTTATGAGCGGGTTCGCCGTATTACACAATATAAACGTCGTCCTTTTGAAATCCGGCCTCGGTATAAATCGAGCATTATCGGACAATCCATAGTATTCAACGGCCGAATGAAATGCTCGCTGCGGCGTACATTTACGTTTCAATGGCCGAATGAAATTTCCGCGCGGCGTCTGCCAGGCAAGAAGGCGTTGTTTGCGAGACAGAGAGGGAAAGAAAGAGAGACGAGGAGAGAGGCTGACTGAGTTTATAGGAGTTGGGAGGGGAGGGGAAGGGAGAAAGAGAGAGAGAGAGAGAAAGAGAGAGAGAGAGAGAGGAGAAGAACGGCCCTCGCAACGCTTGCCACCAACCCCCGCCGCGCTCGCCGAGGCATTAATTGGGTGGAGCTTTAATTGCCTTAGCGCGACCGACCGCCGTTCCCGCCGAACTTGGCCCGAGAGAAGGGTGGCTGGAAGGTCGCGTTAACGTTTGCCGACCCGAGACCAATTTCTTCGACGATTACGATCACTCGATTAACCGATGGAAATTCGACGTTGCTACAAACAATTAGAGTATCGTGGTTGGTCGACCGCGGTTTCGACGGGGAATCAATCGGAAGAAACATTTTCTTCTTAGATAAGAGAGAGTTGGTCAAGTGTCCGGTAAAGAGGAAATCGTATGATCTCTTGTTTTATCGCGAGTGTTTGTTCAACGCCGCGCGAAAGGCTATCCGTGTAATGGCGAGTGCGGTCAAGCTGGCTAGTCTTGGAGCATACGCCTCTCCACGCCTCTCGTCTTTCGTCCTTTCTGTATCTGATACCCTCTCCGTGATTCTCTTTTCTCGAACCCTCCCTCTCCTCCCTTCCCCCTCTCCCCCCCTCTTTCCACCGCCGCTGGTGGCTTTCGCGAAACGCCGAGGCGACTAACCCCTAAATGAAATCCTGGAATTAAAGCCGTATATTAACCTCGCGGCGTCTCCTAAATTAAAAAACAACATTTTTACGATGTCGAGGGCGAGCTAAGGGGGTGGCGAGGAGGAACGAGGAATATCGAGGAACGAATAATTCGGTTCGCGCGGGATACGCGCGAGAATTCCGCTTTTTCCATCGTTTTAACTACCCCCGGCTCCGATAGGATCGCGGCCTGACGTAGTCCTTGTTCTACATAGGCCGACTGTCCTCCGTGTCGACAAGGTCACCGAACTCCGACCGCTATTCTATTGTCCGTAAATTGCGTTTTTTAAATTCGTCGGCCGCGCTCCGGCACGTGGTGCACCCGCGCGAACTTCCGAAACCTGCGAGACGCCGACCGTCGGTGTGTTTGCAAACGCTTCGATCGTAACTTCACGCTCGCGTTGCTTGCACGCTCGACGAGCCGCTGGCTGCCAGGCTGCGTTCGCGTTCGACAATTTCTCCCAAAACATTGACAACCGTCTCGATCTAACGAACGAGAAAACGGAAACTCGAGGAGGAGGGGGATTAGAGAAACGCAAGCACGCGAGACGCACGAAATAACACGCAACGACAACGCAAAATTCGTCGATTGCAAAAAGGGATCGAACGTTATAGCAGCGAACGACAAGATAAGGAGGTAGGTGGATGATAGGGAAAGCGTAAAGCGTCGAGATTACCATGGAAATCCAGATCAGTCGCTTTGCATACTTTGGAAATACGTCCACGGAATCGGGTAAGGGTGTATAATGGAAGTTGAAATTGGTTGAGCTTGTCCCGTCTGGGCAAGCTATACCTCGTATAGCGAGGTATCGAGGGAAACGCATTCCTTGCCGAAATTGCTTCGCACTCGATCCAACGGAAAACACACGCGAGGCTTCGAGTTCGGGGTTACGTTTTCGCGCGTCAACAAAAAAAAAATACACACACACGCGCACGCATGTACACACGCGTGCTTTTCGTGCGTGTGCGTGTCGCGACCGGACGGAGGAACACTAGCGTGGCCGGGTGTGTATGTACACGCGCGCATCCACCGCTCTTCGGGCTTCTCCTCGGCTTAACTTTCTCTGTCTCACACTCGTAAAACGTTGATTAAAACCCACCCGTGCAATGCGGTGAGACCGAGAGAGAGAGAGAGAAGGTGGAAAGGACTGTGATGAAGAGAGACAGAGAGACCACCGGAGAAGCCGTGGTAGAGGAAAGAGCAAAAGAGGACGAGGGAGAACGAGAGAGGTTGAGAGGGGTTGAGAGAGAGAGAGAGAGAGAGAGAGAGAGAGAGAGAGAGAGAGA
>NIPQ01090470.1:10979-25005 GCA_002806875.1 Lepidotrigona ventralis hoosana
CATAGAGAGAGAGAGAGAGAGAGAGAGAGAGAGAAAGGAAGAAGCGGACCATGCGAGAAAACAAGATGAAGAGAGCGGTAGGATGAGGTGGAAGGCGAGTGAGAGGTGAAACGAGAGAGTGCGGGTGTTGTAGGGAAGGGGCGGGAAGGTCGACGCGGTAATGGCATCGTCGTGTCGCCAGCTTAAAGCTCCAGTGATTCTCAATCACGCGAATCCATTCTCCGTGTCCATGGCGTTGGCGCCAAGTCCGCGTCGCGGATGAAACCGTCGGTGGCCGCGCTGGAGACACTTTCCGCCCCGTCGATGCCGACGTTTCTTTCGAACTACTGTAAAATAAATAAACTCGGCCAGCGCGTTCTTCGGCGCTCTCCCCGTCGTCCTCTTCCCCTGGCGTTTCCCCGCCCCGTCTGTCCTTCTTTCACCTATCCCTGGCCCCGTTTACCCTCCCGTTGCATCGAATTTGAATTCGTTCACGAACCGGATAAAACGCGGTCGCTCGCGGCTAGCTGGTACGCGAGCATAATGGACATCGACGAAGAAAGAGAGAGGGAGAACGGCGAACGTCGAGAAAGAAAAAGAGAAAGAAGAAGTGGGCTGAAAAAAGAAAGCTCGAGAGATGAACAGAGAGAGAGAGAGAGAAAGAGAGAGAGTGAACGAGAGGAAAAGAAACGTGGCTAGGCGAAGCGAGACGGAGAGAAAGAAACGAGCAAAAGGGGACCAGCTGCGGTTTCCTCTAATCTTTGTACAGCCACGGCCCCACCGAATTAATACGAGAGCCTCGAAGAAAAGATAAACATTCCCGTGAATACTCAGGGGTATACGGGGTATATGTATATATGTATATATACATGTAGCACGCACATGCGGGCAACCGTAGGCAGCAGCATGTGCTTTGCCGGCAAGATGTTTTGACCGACGAGATCCCGTCGTCACGGATGTCGTTTCTGCTTAATTGTTCGCTCTCCCCTTCGTATCTTCCTTCTTGGTTCCGTCGAACGCGCACGCCGACAGGATGGAGCCGACCGCGGCCGCGATATACGGACTGCTCGCCGCCTCTTGCCCCGACGTTTAGGTCCATATCTCATTGGAAACGCGTTTGTTAAGAGCGACGAGTAATAACACATAATTCGTTGCGCGGTGTTGACGTCGATTTCACGAACGCGGGATACGCGTCGTGTTAAGAGTCAATCGAGTAATTTCGTAATTCGACGCTTTCGACCGGATCTTCGTACGCCGAAGAAAAAAATTTCCATCATTCTTCGGAAATAGACGCATTTAACGACGTAAGTAACTCGAAAGGAATCCGACGCGTGGTCGTTGGTTAAGGCCTCGAAAATTGGGCGGGGATGAGCGACGATAGGGAAGAAATCAAAGGGGACGAGAGAGATAGTAGCGAAAAGGGGCTGACAGGGTGAGACGGAAATAGAGAGGAACGAACAAGGACGGGCACGACGGAGAAAGGGTGAGACAGAGATGATGAGAGAAAGAGAGAGAGAGAGAGAGAGCGAGAGAGAGAGAGAACGAGGGCTGATAGACGTAGGCGCCGGCCAAGTTGCGCCGCTGATTGCACCACAAAGGGTGCAATTATGCGGCCCTCCAGCAATCACCGCGCATTCTGCCCACCATTTGACCCCTCGACACCCCTCGAGCCTCTGAAATCCCCGCCGCATCCCGAGGTACCTACCTATCGTCCCGGTACATAGGCGGCACACTGCGAAGCACGACAGACATATCACCGGTCGGGCCACCGTCGCTTTTTATTTAAATGCGCCCCCCTCGACGAGTCTACCACCCTGAATGCCCCACGGAGTCTATGCAATTTAACCTGGTGGTGTCGCGAGAAAAAATCTGTTAATGAACGATTGTCGGCTACTGGGATTCGGATGAAAATATCCTGAAAATTGGACGCCTTTCTTTCCTCCTTTCTTCCGTTCGCTCGTTCGTTCACCACCATTCGTATCATTCACCCCGGCTCATCGTTTGAATTCGCGCGATGATCAAACGTTTATTCACCGGTCTTGCCGGTCGAGTGCCTCCTCGCTGGATAATTTATGTCGATGCGTTTTACGGTTCGACCGCGACAATTTCGTCCATCTTTCTAGCCTCCCCCTCTAGGGGCATTTATTCCGCGAACAATGTTTCGTCGATTGACACACACGTGCAGGTTCGTCCGTACGACGAAAAATATATCACGCGGATTCCAAGTTTCGACGCTTGGCTCGACGTTCCGACGAATATACGGTTTGTATTAGCAGACGCAGAGGGGAACGAACCTAATTTCTGGTTTTTTGCCTATTACGCGAGAGCAGAGTCACGACGCTGCGCTGTACCGATTATGGAGAAAGGGTGAGCGAAGGACGTGAAAAAAAAAAAAAAACGGCCATGAAAGAGCGGAGACAAGGGCCACGGAACAGACAGAGAGCGGATGAAAGAGAGAGGCACGATATCGTGAGACGGCGAAGGAAGTACGACGGAAGAAACGTTCCAGATGTGTTGCCGGCTTCAGAACAAGTTCAGAGTCAAGTTGCCAGACCTCCACGTCTCCACGTCTCCACGGTGCAGCGCGGCGCGGCGCGGCGCGGTGGCCGTGGCTCGCAGGCAGGAAGTGCCGCATTAAAGCCGCTAATCTGCCTGTTTTCATGGCTCTCCGTTGCTCCTCGCGTCGCTACCGCTACTCTTTCCCTCGCTTTTGCGCCCTCGCTCGTAAAACGTGTGTTCATGCCTATGATTAAGGAAAACGTACGGCCGGACGATCGATACGCGGATGAATGTCAGCATTGGGATTGTAACAAACTTATTACGCGATCACGCGATAACGAGACCGTTTACTGTCACGGGGAGAGATGGTCCCGTGACGTTACTTACATCCTATTACCGCGTTCGCGGAATCATCGTGGTGAATCGATTCCGATCCGGTTCCGTTCAGGGTTCCATCGGGTGAGAAACGAGGACATTCTCGGTGATTTTTTTCTTTTTTTTTTTTCCCCTCACTCGGAGAGTGTTCCTTCGCGTTGTCACTTTCTCGTGCCGTATATTTCGAGACGTAGAGAACAGATAGAGAACGGAGGGGCCATGCCTCGGACCAGGTTTAAAGTAAATTTTAAAAACGTATTCGTCGGGGACCCCGGACGAAAATCTCTCCCAACGGCCCGTTTCTGTAATCCGAGGACATTAATTTGTTGGCAGGACGGACTTAAGAGTGTTGACCCGGCCGGTTCTCCCGAGGGACTCCTTGTATTTTCTCAGGTTATCTGGGAAGAATCCGGGAAACGGCGCGGCAACGTGCCGGTCAAATTTTACGCTTCCGTCGAAACACGAGGGGCGGTATCGTCCTCACAACTGTCTCTTCCAGCTTTTCAAATATTGATTTTCCGATCTCGCCACGTGTTCGTTCAACGTTCGTCCATCACGATCGTCATGATAGTTTCCTTCGAACGCGTTCGTCACCGAGTTCTTGGATTTTGTCCGAGCTCTCGTCGTCGAACTTCGACAGACCTTCCCACTGCTTCCCACTTATACACCTATATATACGTACGTCGTTACATCGTTAGTTACCGATACGAATTAGAAGCTTCCAACCGGCGGAAACCTCAAGGGATATTCCGTTACTTTCGATTGGAACGAAAGCGTAAAATCGGCGGTCTCGTTTGCAAGGGTTCTTCTTCAGGGAGCAGAAGCGCGGCGCGGCGCGGCAGTGGCGCGCGTATCAGTGCTGTCGGTGGCAGAGATCCAGGGGCAGAGGTGGCTCGCAAGCAAGAACGGGCGGGCAGGACGGGAGGTTATTGCCTGTTGGGTGATTTATCTAGTAATACTAGTCGACAGGCCACGAGGCCGGGGCACCAGGCATGGGGGCAAACCCGTGCCTTCTACCCCTACCCGTGGGGCCAACCACTGGCACCGGTGGAAATTAAAAACTCACTTTATTACACGTCTCATTCTGTGCTACCCTCTCCCCCCTGCCTCTGCTCTCGCGCCCTCCCCCTCCTCCCTCCCATTCACCCGCCCGCCCTCGACAGAACCGTCTATACGATCCTCCTCTCTCCTTTCCTCTTTTCCGCGCTCGTCTCTCGACCGCCACCGCGCCACTCTCCGCTCCGCTCTCTCGTCACATCCTGGCTGCCGCCCCCGCAACGCCTCGTTCACCGCGGACCGACTTAATATGAGGCCGGCCATACCTGATGGAACGAATATTATTAAAGTTCGCCCGCACGCGAAACCCGTGAAATATCGCTGCTCCCTTTCTCCCTTCCATCCCCGTCCAGCGCGCTCCGCGTCTCTTCTCTTCAGCGCCGTTTAGACCCTTCACCTCCTCTGCACTCTCGGCCCGCTGCCTCTTGCCTCACCCGGGCTTTTATTATCTGCCTCTAGCTTATACTCGAGACGGTAGCCAACTCCCAGAAGCAAAAATAATCACGGGTAAGCCGCGATGTAAATACGCTCGGCCTCGCTCGCCCCCGCGCCGTCTCTTACGTCTCTCCTGCTACCGTTCCACGATCACCTCCTCCTCCTCCTCCTCTTCCTCCTTGTTTCTCGCGTTGCTCTCGAACCGAGTCCTTCCGCTCGGGTTTCCCATTCACGCGGGCGGGGTACGTTCACGATTTTTCAAGTTTCCGCGAAACTGGATGAAACGCGGCGACGCGACTGTTCGAGGAGCGGCGCTTGGCTCCCCGCTTCCTCGACCGTGTTCCGTAAGTAACGGAACGTAACGCGATGGATTATTTATGATTCTATGCTTTTATCTGTATTACCTCGTCCACTGCGGCTCCGGCTGCGCCGCTGTCGCCCGGTCCCGTGCTTATGTATTAAGAATGCTTCCCTACACCCGTCACCCGTCACGAAAACCCGCCAGCCTTTTTTCTTCTGTAATTCCAAACGATCCCCGTCCCGTCTTCCAGTCAAATGTTTCGATCTTTCACTACCATGTACGTACCACGCTCGCGTACTTTTAGGCCGTATCCAACGAACTCGTCCTTCGATCTTCACTCGAGCGTCGCGCGTTAGGGATTCTTCGACGCTCTGGACCAAAGAGCGAAACGTCATTCTTGCTTTCTTACGCGCGATTTTCAAACGTTGCACGCGTGACTTGTCGAGGCAGAAACGGGACAACAAACGTCTGTTGTTACGTGGACTCGTTGAACCGAGCGTTATTGGCCGGTTTGCCGCTGACTCTGCCGCTTCTTAACCGATGACTAAATTTTCTCTCTCTCGGTGGAGGGGACGCCTCTGTATAATCCGCAGACAATCAAGATCGGCCGGCAGAGCGGGGCGGGTAACACGATTGATTCAATTTCCAACGTAAAGGGAGCGGTTACGGAGGGAAAATTGAAGAAGCACGTCGATCGGGCTCAAAACGGCCATACTTGGAACATACTTTATCTTATCGAGGAGACATTGACAAGAAACGCGAGCTCTCCTCTCCTAATCGCCTCGCGTCGCAGCTGCGACGATTTCTTTCCTCTCTTTCTTTCCCACCTTCTGTCTCCTCCCTCTTTTCCTCTCTCGCCCTCTCTATATCGAGTGCCTACGCATTCGTCCGCACGCGTGTGCAACCGGGTGCCCGCGTGCATAGACCCCGATGTCGTACCCGTCGGTATCTGGCTCGTTTTATTAATGTCAATAAGGCAATTATCGTCGATGAATGGCGTGGGCGGGTATCTTGCTCATACCGCTGTCGTGCCAGGTTACCTGCCTCCGGTATCGATGGCTACGAACCGATGTTTTTAACGCGACCGAATGGAACAAGCAATGCTCTCGCCGCACGACGCAATATCCTGTCTCTGATTTTCGTTTCGAATCTACATCGGAAACTCGAAGACGTGTTTCGACAAACAGTTGCTTAATATTTCGCCGGCTGCTGGCAAGCAGCAGCATCAACGACGAAGCAACAAACCAAGTCAAACGAAAACGTGGAAACGAACAGACCCAGGAGGTGACGTGACGTGACGTGACGTACATACGTACGTACGTAGTTTCCTCTGCGTTGTCGTTCTTCTCGTTCGAGCGATTGCGCGCGATTTCGATCTGTTCGTAGAGTGTCAACGTTGGTGGTTAGGACAGCGGAGCGGATAGCGACCACCGAGCTAGGGGGGTCTGGCTTATTGAAAATTATCCACGGTGAACGCGTTCGAAAACTGATTCCTTTCGGCTGGCTTCTTGAACGTTTGCGCGTTACTCAGCGCACTCGCTGAACGAAATATAACGTAGGATGGGGAGAATAATATAGGAAAGAGGGGTTTCTCCAGTCTCCGCTAAGCAATATCCATCCACCCCACATGCCTGCCTGCCTGCCTTCCTGCCTGCTTGCCTGCTTCCCTGCCTGCTTCCCTGCCTGCCTGCCTGTCTGCCTGTTCGTATTATCGGTATGTACAGACGGGCTCTCAGCAATTTATCCATTACGGTCTCAGTCGCGCGCGCACTATTATTGCATTTTTTGAAATTATTGCTCTCCCGGCATCGACGTCGCACGCCACCATCTTGATTGACAGGCTGTGCGCGCCTTTATCGCGTACGAGCGCGATACCCGTGGATCGTATACATATATTTATATACGCGTGCCGCATCGATTTATCGTTACGATTTTTTCGAACCGCGATACCATAACCGTTTATCCGGTCGTTTTATCGATAACGAAAGACGCTCGTTACCGCCCGAGAATCGTTTACAAGCTACCGAACGAGCCTATGTATACACGCGAGCAACGTACAATCTCGAACGAGATTCGTGAAGGTTTGCTCGAGTTGACGATCGGTTCCCGATCTGTCGTGGAATTTTTCGAAAATGAATAATGTCGAAGTAATTCCGACAGCTGTCGACAGCGGTTAAGCCATCAAGGGGACGAAAACGAAACGTGTGCCCGGTATATGTATAATGCAACGGGGAAAACCGAGTTCTCAGTTTTTGGAAAACGCCGCAAAAAAACGCGTCGTTGTGAATTTGTAAAAATTGCGAGGACGCGGTGTGGTATTCCGTATCTGTTATTTCGTGCCGAAAATCTCCACGCGTTACACTTTTCATTTTGAAAATATTTATGTCATTGTTGTATGGCTTTCAACTTATAATTCAACTTTCAACTTATAATTCAACGTGCGAACGCTTCGTCGCGTGAAATATCGTCTCGCCTTAATTGAGTTTCGTTTAATTTAATTACCGTACTCTCCCGTACCTTCTTCCCTCGCGTTGTCTAGGTCTATTTGATCGCTGCAACTTTACCAGTTTAACCAAACTGGTAGTATTTGTTCCAAGGTTCGCGCTCACTTACGCAGATCAATTCTCGCGGCTGATGCGCCACGTCTCTCGTAACTCGTCGATCGTAAAGATCGATAATTACGTTTACAAAGGCGACGTATTATTAACGAGCTGGCGCGGAGTTTTCTCGTCAAACAAACCCCTACCTCCCCGTTGTGTGCGCGTTTTATCATGGCCGATATTTCCATGGAGGCTCTTAGGGGACGCGTACGTGCGTAGACTCAATTATCCGAAGTGTGTGCCCGAGTCTGCTTGCGTCCGAGGAGACTTGACGGTAGCGGAAAGAGGCGGGCTGAAAGGAGAGCGCGGTAATACATCGTGTCCGAAGCAACTGGAAGGATGTACGAGTTCGTTTGGGGCAACGGGAGTCCGCAGAGGCTCCGGTAAAGGTTGGCACGGTAAAAAATTCAGAGGGTGAATAAATCAAGGAACGTCGCAGCAGTAGCAGCAGCAGCAGCAGCAGCGGCAGTAGTAGCGAGACGAGACGAGTAGAGAGCGCACGAGAGAGGGCACACAGGCCCTTCGTGCAATGCACGAAGACCAGCAAGCTACCAGCGCACCGAAAAGTGCGCCCGATGCGCCACGATCTCGACGATCCTTTTCTTTTGTACATACTTTATGGCGAATAATGCGTGAAAAGGGACGGGTCGCGTCTCGTTTCACCCTGGACATTCCCACGTATAACGTTCCAACGTAATCCTCTGATCCGTCCTTAGACGGGCACGATGATTTAGGGCACCCCTTGCACTCCGCACGTTTGCCGGTCTTCTATTACAGAAATACGATTAGCCACGCTCTCGGCATATGTATATCGGTGCATTGTCGCGCGTTCAACTCGTATCCCGTATCTCGTTATTTCTCGCTCGAACGACGCTTCGCTCGTTTTTCACTCGGTCCTTGCTTCGCCGTTGACGAGTTGCATACGTCGCGGAATAAAGGACGTAAAGTTTCGTTCGTCGCGAGTAGTCCTGACGATTCGAAATTCGGAGTACCGAGCACGGGTTTGATATTTCGAGTACGTGCGCCAGGTTGATAGTATTGATTCACGATTAATTCGAGATAGTCGTCGAACGGTGGAGAGATCGGTAATTACACGACGCTATAAAGTAATGCCCGATACCTTTTACGCTGCTATCTATTTGAGAGAAAAAGGATTAAGAGGCCGGACAAGAAGGATTGAGAGAAGTTGCGCAGACGGGGTGGGTTGTCAGGCGGCGGGTGGAGGGGAGCGGGAAGGTGAGAAAGAGAGGAAGAGACACGAGAGAGGGAGGAACGTATCTATACACAGTAGGTATAGATCGTACCGTATCGTTGAGTAAGTTGGAAACGGAGGGTAGGACGCTCGGGGGGATGGTGGCTCATCTTGTAATGGACTCAGAAGACAGGCGAGTCGGCTAATGGACCCCTGCTCTTCCAGAAAAGCTCTCAGTATCTGTGCCACACGAGGCATCGATGCCATCGGGCTGCGTCCTTCCAAAATCCGCAACGCGTTTCCGGTAGCGACGGTGGCCACTGCCGCCACCGGATACGGCGAATCGCCTCGATTCCTCGATTTCTCGATACGCGTCGCGGAAACACAGCGACTCGCGCTATTTTTTTCCAGATCGATCCGCCCTCTGTCCCCGGGGTCGGCGCGACGCGTATCGCCTAATAGGCGAAAAAACTGACCGGTTGTTTGCCGAGTTCACGCTCGAAAAAATATTTGACGTTGCACGGAGTATGGCCACGATACCTACGTGTTTGGATAACGGGCAGCAACGGGACGGATCGTGTACGAGGCTCGCGTTGCAGGCGGTTACGTGCAGCACACCGACGAGCGAACAGCGCGTTCTCGCTGCGTAAATATTTTTCCGCGTAGATGCAAAACGGGCCGAGCATTTTTAAGAGGGCACGACGCGCGCTCTCGCGTATTACAGGGCGAACGTTCGCGAAACGTTTAATCGCGAGAACGCGTGCACGTGTAACTAGCCGCCGTAACTCACGCTACGGGAACAAGACGTTCGAGAGTAATTAACGAATAATTGAGAACGGACAATCGACCGGAATGAAAATATAGTCGATTCGCGTGTGCGTTGGCTCGCGTGTCACGGAAAGATGGAAGATCGTAGAGGTAGACGAATAGAAGTTGCCTCGCAGACGGACAGGAAAGAGAGAGAGTGGAAGAGAGACAGAGAGAGAAAGCAGCTTTGAAAAAGGAGAGTCAGTCAGAGGTAGTGGAGCTACTCTCATCTACTCCCACCGAGTCGCATGATCTTTCTTTTTATCCTACGCTAGTCGTCCTTTCCTGGTCCACTCTTGAGAATAACGTCTACCTCCGTTGATGGCCAACGCCACTTGAGCGGTACTAATACACACGCCCGGGCACACTCCACGTAGCTGTCCGGCCGATGTCCGATACATCAGGCCCATGCATAATAAATCCACAAGAGCGGAGCGTGCGGAGCGCGAACACGCGCGCTGCCTTCGCTCGTATTGGACGGTGAGAGCGGAACACAGACAGCGAGGATGCACTTCGAGTCGAGTGGGAACTTTGAAGACGGGGTGCGGCACATCTCTCTCTCTCTCTCTCTCTCTCTCTCTCTCGGCGCGTGTGTGTTTGTCCTCTTGCTCGTCGAGAATCATCCTCCGTCCAGGAGGATATCAATATCCGGGCTCTGCGTTCGCGTCAGCCAAACTTGTCCGTCGAATTTTTGCAAATTCGCTTCTCGTGTTCGGCGCGGACATTTGAACGTGAATGTCGTCGAAAATCCAGTATCTTCGAGTACCAATCTCTCTCCTCTCTGTGAGAAAGATACGAGCCACGAGTTTTCTAACGAGAAACTTTTACGTCCGGTACATCGACAAACAAATACGTAATTATCGTCGGGGATTCGTTAACGGGAACGGACGTTGAATCGCGTTCCCTGTTTTGGCGCAACATCCCGGCAATTACCCGCGGGAACGAAGGGGTGTATCGCGTGACTACGGGAAATTTAGGTTTTATCGAAGAAAAGCTCGATCGAATTTAGAAGTTGAAACCAGCGCGCGGGGCTCTCTCTTAATTAACGAACGCTAAATAAATCCGTTTCAGGGGGCGAAACTCGAATGGGACGGGCACACGGGGGCTTGCGGGTGGCAGCTGTAGAATTTATTTCGGCATCGACACGGAACGTTTCTTCGGGAGACAAGAGAACGCGCGCTTGCCGGTCTGGCCAGGCAAGAGAAAGAGAGAGAGAAAGAGAGAGAGAGAGAGAAAGTTAACCAGCTAGCTAGCCGAGTGCCGTTTAGTTTAATACACGTAACGCTACTCTCCGGCTGCTTTTTCTCCCAAATACTCTACTTCCAACCGATTCGAAGTAGTATAAGTCGTGGACAAAGTAGACGGCGTACAGAAAACCTCCATTAAAGTCCCTAGAAGTGATTAGTCCCATCTTCCACCTTTTCCCTCCCCCCTCTCTCTTTCTCTGTTTTCTCCATCCTGATCTTTCCCCGTCTCGCATTCTCTCGTCCTTATCTCCTCGTATTCCTTTCCCGCTTCTCTATTCCCTCGGATCTTTCATCTATTTCTTCGATCTTTCACCTAGCCACGATCACGAGTTCATCGTTCGCGAACGCGTCACGCTTTTCAAATACTTGTAATGGACGTGAGAAAATCTCGTCTCCGATCTTTGTCGAAAAACTGTCCACCTGTGCGTTTGATACGTCTTGTTCATCATTTTGAAAAAAAATTTGTCCCCCCTCCGTTGCTTTCTCGAGCGAGAAAAGCGACACGGGACTCGCGTCGACGAGGTTCTCGCCCCGGCGGGGACGTTCCGTTGTTGGCCAACGCGAGTTAAAAGCACTCGGCTGCCAGAATACCCCACGATATTCTACGAAATTAAATTCAACATAGAGAGTTTCGTTCCAGATTGCAGATGAAACCTGGCAATCGCCCCAATTTCGTTCCGTTCTCGCGAAAAATAGAGGGAAAGGGAACGTCGTTGTACGTATGCGCGCGCGCGTGTGTGTATGTGTATGTGACAGCGATGACAGTGATGTCGGGGAGCAGGGTGGACGGGGGAGAGGCGAGGAGGAGCAGTGGAAAAAAGGGTGGATGCGGATTGTAAACCGACGCGTCGAAATCCCGATTCGAAAAATAGAGCGGCGCGTTTCCCGTGAACCGGAAACTTGGCGGACGTTAAATTTAGCCGCGCACCGATCGGGAACGCTCGGGCTGGGGGTTGGGCGAATCGGTGGGCGGAAGACCGAGTGGGTAAATCGAGGACGAAACGTAGGAGAAATGTATAAAGCGTCGAATCGAACAAGTTTCAGAGAAATGTCATTTCGCAGGAGTAATCCACTCTTCTCCCTGATTTAATCAGCGGCCAGTCATAAATCAGCCGGTAATTAAAAGAGACCCCATGGTCGATGGTAGGTAGTAAACATGGCCTAATCCATTTCGCTCGGGGTGGCTCATAGGTGTGGATTGTTTTGGGAGGGGGGCAAAAAAAAAAAAAAGAAAAAGGTCGTAGCCTTTCTAATTTAATCTGGCGAATGATTCCGTGATTCTCGAAGCCGGCGGCAACCCTTTCATTACTTACGTCCCCACCCCTGTCGCACGAGGTACCCTCGCGCGCTACCACGCCAGCACCCGAGCCTCTGTTCCTCGCTTTGCCCCGCGGACACCCCCAAGAACCGGCGCAGAACACTAAATCAGCGACCAGTGTAATTTTTGTAATGGGAGGTGTGGCCTCGTAGGGGTGGTAGACGCGTCTCCCGCCGGGAGAACCGGACATATAGTAGGGATGCCATCCCTGCGTTCGGCTCGCGTCGAGGAATGGTAGGGTTCGTAGGGGCGATTTTAGGGGTGGAATTCTACGATGCGAGCACGCCGCTTCGGTGGTTAATCCTCCGTCGCTATGTCTCGACTCGGGTTGCGATCCACCACACGATCTCTTCTCTCCTTCTCCCTCCCTTTCTCTCTCTCTCTCTCTCTCTCTCTCTCCCACTATCACTCCCTTTTTCCAACCCTTTCTATCTTCTGTCGTTTCATTTTTCGTTGGCCTCTCTTTTCATCTAGCTCCATCACGCGCGTTTACACACACACACACACACACACACACATTTTCATCAACGATTCAAAGCGATTCCTTCGTTGGTTTATCCTCGAAAGGACGGTAATTAGAGACACTTCTGTTCCTACGAGCGATGCCCGCGTGGTTATTGAATCGCGCATCGCGGAAACGATTCCATCGGGCTTTTCTCCTTTGCCATTCCAACGACCCGCATCGGTCGACTTCGTTATTCCCGCCTTTAATTAACTTACATCGAATATACAAGTCAAATGTCGAATCGTCGATCGACCTCTTTAAAAAGGGAGGAAAAAAAAGAAAAAAAAAAGAAAAGAAAAGAAAAGAGAGAGAGAGAGAGAGAGCGAGAGAGCGAGAGAGAAAAAAAAGTAACAAGAAAACTTATGATCCCCTTATTTCTCTCGTCCGATCGAATCCGCGCACTCGACTCGTGGGAACATATCCCGGGGCCGATACCACTCCGATGCTTTGATCATCGTCTTAATCGACTTGAAACGCGAGTCTACCCCCGCCCCCTCCCCGCTCCTCGTTGCCAAGAATTTCGCTCGAGTAGCAGTTAAACTGCGCGGCAGCGTAAATGGTTCGATGATAGGCGGGAGTGGGGCAGCGAGTGCGGGTTGCGTTTGATGGCGGGTGCAAATACGGGTTTCGGCTGGCGCGCGAGTTCCTCGAGTTCGAATATATATANCGATCCTCGAGATAGAATATATATATATATATATATATATATATATATATATATATACATATATATATATATATACGGGTGCGATGACGGTCGAGTGTGACTGACGTGGAGTGGGAAGACCGTCACCGGCGGGGAAGCAGAGACGTCGGGGTGGAAATCTGGCGCGCGGTGGGAGTGAAAGTGCGAGAGTGGGGCGGCCGGAGGGGTAAGAGTCGGGAGAAGTGGGGATTTATCACTTTCGGTGGCGTGCCGCGGTTGCACGCGGTGCTCGGTAGTTTACAATTGACCGCCGAGCGGGCGGTTTCGTGACTCTTGTCGACTCTTTCAAAATCCCTCAAGAAACGCGATATGATGCCTCGTTCCGCGACAGAATAAGCACGAGATTTTTCGCGATCGGCGACAACATCCCCGACAACCCGTGTATATATTCGAACGAATTTCATGGAGAGGCGAATGACAAACAGTGAACGTTGTTCTGTGCAGCTGGTGTAGTGTCACGTGACGGAGGGAATCCGGAGAACCGTGCAAGGCACAAGCTACCCGTGGAAACTGGCTCGAGCTTCGAATTCTTTTAGGTAAGTTTTTGAACATTTTCGTTACACGTCACGCAACAATGATTTTCAGTGACACTCGACAAAGTCGTTAGATCTCTTCAACATTCTTTTCTTTTTTTTTCTCTCTCTCTCTCTCTCTCTTTCTCTATCTCTCTTTTTAATGTAATCGCTAATTGGAGTAATAAAAACGAAACGCGAGAGAGGAATTGGAAATGTGGTGTGTAATTCAAATTTCACAAGTTCCACTCGGTCGGTCCAGTCGGTCCGGGCGCGATCACACGTTCAATTTAACAGGGGCTTCCGGTGAAAACCGCATTTGCCCTTTCCATAGTGGTGCGATTAACGTGCGCGCGCGCGTTGTTCCCGCTCAATCCGCGTAGTTCGAAAATTGTTATAAAATTCCGCGTAATCCGCTTTGCATGCGAAAGGTGGCAAATGAAAAAAAAAAAAAAAAATGAATGGTCGAGAGACAAATGGAAGGTAAAAATTAC
>NIPQ01090470.1:25078-45914 GCA_002806875.1 Lepidotrigona ventralis hoosana
TTTTTTTCTTTTTTTTTTTTTTTTTTTCTCGTTTCGTCGGCCTGATTGGCGCGTTTCAACCGTGACGGTTTAGTCATCGTTGCTGACACGGTTCGCGAATGCCTGTCCTCGTCGCCGGTGGCACCGAAAGCAACGCAACGCGTTCGTATGGTTGCCGTTAGCGATACCGATTCCTTAGAAGCGAGCTTAATCTGCATCCCGTCAAATGCTGGCACATTGCTGCGCTAACACTCACAGCGTTAAGGTGGCACTCGATTACTTTGTTGTTGGCTCGCGGGTAACCGAGGAATTCTTTTCAATCAACGCGCGAGACGCGACGTTTCCACGCTCGCGGCACAATAACCCGTTGTTATTACGAATGGAGCACCGACCGTTTCGCTTTAATTGACTCTGATACGCAACGCCAGCCGATGTTTATCCCCCTCGCGCAAATTGTAAAATTTCATTCATGAACGGCGTACTATCGTCGACGATCGATCTCGAAATCAAACGTCTACAGTTTTAATTATTTCCACACGCGGGATCGACGCAATGTTGGCTTGTTAAATTAAATCTCGGGACATTCAAGTTAAAATCGCGGCGAAATTCAGTTTACGACTTTCTAATTCCTCTGTTTGATCATCTAGGTATTTGATCGAATCTCTTATCTATCTGTCTTTTACTCTATATCTTCGGTTGGTCTCTCTCTCTCTCTCTCTCTCTCTCTCTCCCTCTCTGGTAAGACGCTCGTGTCGTGGTCGTGATCCACCGCGACCGGATATCTAAGGGGCTGTCCGTTGGTCGTGCCGAGCGGGCAGAAATGCGAGGTTATCCGGTCGTTTGAATTTCAATAATTGGCGCCAGTTTTAGTAGCAGCGGCGGTCTCGTTAGTCGCCCTCCTGAACGGAGTGACTTAATTATTTCGTTTGAAGTCCGCGGGAGACGAACAAGGAGTGGAGAGAGGAAGGTGGAGGCTTGACGGTGGTTGAGACGATGGCGGAGAAAGCGGAGGAGGCGGACGAGGCTTTTGGACGATGAACAGCCAGGCTGTGCGATCGTCTCTGTGTGCACGTATGTTGGGAGGCATGGCTCCGTTGCGCACACAGTTCACAAATAAATTGAGAAAACTGGAGCGAGAGAGAGAGAGACGGTCGGGCGAGGCAAACGTTTATTTTACACCGACAAATTGGTGCAGCTAATTAGCTCCGGCTAAAAGCAGAAGTATGACCGTGACGCCGCGACTCGTGTCGCGTCGCATCGATGTTGTTGCTGCTGCTGCAGCAACGACAGCTATATCCGCGCCACGTGGATGTAACAACGTTTCACCGTTGCAGCCTAGAGACGCAATTGTCTGTTGCTTTTGTACGCCGCTCGAATTGAATCTGGAGCGCTTGTGCGATAATGCCGCAATTAACGCTCTTTCGATTCTTTTCTGCACCCTTCACTTTTCGCTCCTTTTCCTTTTTCATTGTTCGTTACGCGTTAAGGTACGTCAGACACACTTGCACCTGTATAATGGGTAATAATGGTTCTGTTTGTCAAGATAGGATACGATGAAATTATGATGGAAACGATCGAACGTTGATTTTCCAAAAAATAATCGAACGTTGATTTTCCAAAAAATAATCGAACGCTATACGTTTTCGCGACGAGGCATATACTTGCCGGGGTTACCGAATAAAGTTATAGGGGATCGCGTCAGTTGCGATATAATTTAATAACGCCGGCCACGCGTAATGTCTTTCGACACGCGTCAGCGATAATTCCGAAGCGAATGTCCAATAAAAAGCCACTTTGCCCGATCGAAATATCAAATGTAATCCTCTTAAGTCGGGTGCACCGGTCGAACGTGTATCTCCGGGACTGACCATCGTACGCTATCCTTTTCTCCTCTTCTCTCTCTCTCTCTCTCTCTGACGTTCGAACCTCTCCGCCCCCGTCTATTCCCAGTTTCGAGGGAACGTTCGGTTTCTCCGTCCTCGTCCCGTTCATGGCGATTCACCCGCGAACTTCTAAGTTAACTTCTAACCCCACACCCCTCGTTCGCCCCCATCCCCTTCCCCCTCACCCTCCGCTTGCCGTCCCTATCCAGAGGCGTTGCTTTTACGGCGATTGAAGCTTCCCGTGGGTCCTTGGGCACTCCGCCAGGTGGCAGTGCCTCGTCCTTCTCGTCCTTCTCGGGCGTCGGCCACCGATATATTCCATTTGCAAGAGATTTCTCCAGCGAACGCTCGAATATCTTCTCCGCAATCCGCGTGATTCTTCGCGTTCAACGTTCCCCTGGAAACGTTCCTGGGGAATCGAATTCGTCTTCGCGCGGTCGCGTCCGCTCGAATTTTTCGCGTGCCACCTTCTTCCGTTCGCCGCGAGCGGAGCGGCGGGCGGCCGGGCGAGGAGGGAGGGGAGAGTCCGCGGTCGCACGCGAACGCGAATATAATTATAATCGGAACTTTAATTCGTTCTGTTCGCCAGTCAATTAGCCAGCCATCTTGTTTTCACCGTCCGACGAGAGGTAATCGGATGGATTACGCGAATTTCGCCAACGTCGATCGAACGGTCCTACGGAGTCGGGAGAACGTTTGTGGCGAGCAACGGCGAACGATTTCCGGTGGTGAAGATTCCCGCGCGAGGTTCGATCGAACGTACATACACGCAAAACTAGGAGGCACGTTAACCGCGCGGACAGAGTAACGGAACGAAGACAGGATAGAATAGAACGAAGGGAGAGCCGAGCCGAGCCGAGCCGGACAGTGGAAACGCGCAATATCGGTCTCTCCCCCTCCCCGTCCCCCTCCTGATCATTAAAGAACCATTTGCAGTTGCACCGATGCCGACCGACGTTGAATAATTAACCGGCCACCGACTAAAATCGATTCATTAATTAATAAAGCGGCTACGCTCGCTTCTACTAATAACGCCAGTCCACAATTGAATAGAGATCGCGTTCATTAACTGTCCGTGTACTATTAGCAGCGGTTGCGGTACATTACGAACGAATCGAATCAACTGACCAGAATGATCGAGTTTACCAGGCCGATAAACAATTTTTCTGACCGTGCCCTCCTCTCTCTCTCTCTCTCTCTCTCTCTCTCCCCTCCCTCCGGAGGGTTACCGGCCGATCATACGCGATCGTCGTCGTCGTCGTCGTCACTAGTCGTGCCACTCGTTATAACTTTTCTACGTGTTTCCCCCTCCGCCCGATCTCGTTCCGATTCGCGGGATTACGGACGAGTTCCTTCCACTCTGAACCGCGAACAATGACGGCTCGTTTCGTGTCACCGGGTTAAAAAGACTTTGTTCCCTTTGTTAAACGTTTCTCCTATCGCCTCGACACGGCTGTTCGCTATCGGTCGTCGCCGCAGCTCTCTACCATCTCTCTCGTTCTGCCTTCGTGCCGCGAATTTTCTTCCCCCGTCCGTTTCCTCCACCCATCTTGAACATAAACGAACAAGGAAGGAAGTTCCTTCCTCTTGCTCGCGAGCCCACCAGAGCACTCGTTCTGTCTACCTCTCTCTGTTTGTCCGTCTTTGTTTCCTTCCATCCACCCTCGTGGTTCTCGATTTCTCCTTACCTATCCTCTTTCTTTTTCCTGTTTCTCCTTCTCTGGTAGTCGTCGGGCGTGCCGGCTATTGGCCAGGATATCTTTCGATTATCAAGAGTATCCGTAGCTACCGCCTTAGACGAACGGGCGCCGCGCCGTTGTCTTCTCGGCTCTTTCAATTAATGTTTTGATTGATTTCGGACCCTTGCCCGGAGGCCGGCCCTCCTCTTCCGCCTCGCTCGCGTTCGATCCTCCTTGAGCGCACGATTCTTGCCTCGCCGCCACCGTTGCCGCCGCCGCCGCCGCCGCCGCTGCTGCTGCTGCTTCCTGCGCCCGCGTCATCGATCTTCATATTTACCTTTTAAGCTTCTATTGTCTCGTTTATTCAGTTCCGCGTTATTTGTCCAGGATTATTCTTATTCGCAGCGGGCAGCGAGGTCTTTTACCGAAGACGCAGACGTTCTTTTGTAAATGAGAAATTGGCTCGATGATTTGCCTCGGATCCTCCCGTTTATTCGTTAGTTAATTGGCTCGTCACTTTGGAATGTATTTGTAACGTATCGAAACATTTCGGACGGAGAAAGTACCTGTCATTCCGCTGGTCTCCATATCTCACATCGATCGACATTAAAGCGAGGGATTGAAAGGAAATCTCGCCGAGTCTACGGCAAACGAAAAACAGAGAGCCTGATATTCATGCGTATATACGAATATTAATAATTCTTCTTTGTCTGAAATGTTGGTAATAATCTCTAACCGAAACTCTTCAAACTTTCTTCCGTCCGTATATTATGGGAAAATTAAGTTCGTCCAATCCCTAAAATCGCCTTGCACTAAAATCTCTCGCACAAAAAGAATCTTCTATGTCGCGTAATAGATTTCTGAAAAATTTATTAAAAACTTGCGCCGTACGAGTCGCTTAAATCAAAGAGCCGGGCGATTTAAAGCGGTTTCGGGAGGAAAGGGACGGGGATAACCGTTAGCCGCAGCTTTCTCCCCGGGATTAACCGAGACTTCCGCTTCCGATGCTCTCGTGTACGTGCCGCGTCCACGCGGAGAATAGACCCCCTGGTTGGCGGCTGTTTGGCAGCGTATTCGAGGAGGCGGCGACGCTGCAGACGACCGGCATCGTCGATGTCACGCGTAGTACACCACCGAGGTAAAGGAACCAACGAGAGAGAGAGAAAGAGAGAGAGAGAGAGAGAGACTCGCAGCCGTCTCTCGTCGTTCGAGAGACGGTCCCTCGGAATCGGTGTTATACCGGTGGCTGTTTTATTGCGAGATTTGCGGCGTGGCCTCTCCGTGTAACAAGACTTACTGAGATCTTAATAGAATCTGAGACCACCCCCTCTCAGCGAGTCCCGTAGCACGGAGTAACGCCGTCTTCGGCTACAGCTTCGTAGCCTTCGTTTTCTAACTCTCTTTCCATCCTTCTCGCTTTCATCTTTCTCTTTCGCTCGTCTTCTCTCCGTTCCCTTTCCCTCGTGCCTCCCTCTCCATCGTACGAAGCTTCCTCTTTCCACCAGAAAGAGTCGTTGCCGCTGTCTCTCTTCGGTGGCTCGGCCTTTCTTTCGTTGGAGAAGGACGGCGCGAGAATGGAGTTGACCCCGACGCTGCATCCCTCTATCAGGAAAAGGGGTGCTTATTCTAAGCGTATATAAGAGAGGGGCAGGAGAATGCCCGGGGTGGGCTGTAGGGTGATTTATGAATATTGCCTACCAAGAAAAGTGTATCGCGCCGCGCCGCGTCGATTTTACCTCGCCGGCTCCGGAGGACTTCGAAACGCGTACGCCAACTTTCTTCCATAACATTCTCGTCGTTCCGATTAGCGGGAGCCTGGCGAAATGGAAAAGGGGCGGGATTTTCGAGAGAGGGATACCTCTCGGAAATATATACCGATTCCGCGATCGAGAATCCCCCATCTCTCTGTCGCTACGGTGATTTCGATCGTTTCGGCTCGCCACCTCCCTGATCGAATCTTTTCACCGATCTGATATTCGATCTCGTCTCCGCTCGTTTTCGCTCGTCTCGACAAAGAGCTCCGCAGAGGAATTTCAAGTTTCTCACGAATAAATCACTGGCAATTGTTTAAACGAATAAACAGGATAAGGATCCGCGTCTGCGTCGTACGCGAGGCATTCGATAGCGATATTGGCCCTGACGGCGATCGGCGAGATTGCGCAGACGCGATCGCTGTAAAGCTCGCCTGGGTCGCGCCGCGCTATTCTTCACCGTACGACGTAATTAATTTTGCGTTTTATCGTGGCATCGACTATTAATTACAGGCGGGAAACGTGAGTGCAGCCGGCGACCGTGCCGCCATCGCGCTAAATGAATGGTCCTTCGGCCGACAATAGAGAAACCTTATTAATAAATATGCGCCGGGTATATCTTGACCGCGCGGCGCGATAATGGCGGTCGCGAAATTCGAAACACGCATCTCTGTGTCATCTGGCCGGCCGCTCCGACCCACGTGAACGGAATATTCGGGACGGGGCTGTTTTCTACCGCGAATATAAACGTGGCAAAAATAAACATTACGCCGGTATACAGTCTGTTCGAGGGGTTGTACAGTCCCGCGTCCAATAATGGTGTACATCCACTCGAAAACGATTACCGTGATTGTTCTAGCGTACGAGGGCTGCCGTTCTCCGAATTTTCATTCTCTTCCTTCTATCCTCACTCCCCGCTGGTAATGAGAATTTTTCACCGTAGGATACTTCCGACGTTGCAACGAGGCAAGTTTTGTTAAAAATTTGTAAAATGTGATTTCTGCAACAAAGACACGCGTTTAATCTCGGTAGAATGCATTTTTCTATGCGCAGTCTGCTGCTGAAAATTATGTCGAGCCTGATAATCTTGACGAGGAAGATGGCTACGAGTAAATATCTACGTGTGTACGCACAGCGAAGAGTTACAGCCGCTCACGGCCGTCGATGATTGCTCGGTAAAAAGCAATTTTATATTTTATACCTCGATTGAAATTTATCATATCGAATCTGGCAGGGACAAAAATATAAGTTTAAATTGAATTCTCGTTCTCTCCTATCTACGGCGACATCCACGTGCATCCGCCTACCATCCATCCATGTATTCTTCGTATATCATCGAACAATTCTATTTCGCTTTTCTCCAGCTAACCTCAAGGCTGTCGCTTTCTTCGACACGTCGTCGCTAGCAACGGCATTGCGCGAACATTGTTTCCTCGAGGACGGTTTAATGGGAGCCGCGTCAAGCGGTGAAACGTTTCGTATTGATGCGCGTTGTACATTTTCAGCGAGCGGGCGAAAGGCAGCGAAACTCGCTGTACGGAGGAAGACTCGCGACGTTCGAGGAATTCAAAGTCGACGCTCGGATATATACCATTATCTCGATCTCGAACTCGTCGTCTTTTCGCGCGATTCCCTTCCCTTTTGATTCCCCAGTTCCTATCATCGTTTACGATTTTTCCCCCCCGTTGATTAAACAGAGTAAAACACGACGACGACGCGCAACGGAGACGAAATTCCGCGGTTAATTCGCGGCGATAATCGTTAGCGTAGTTGCCGGCTAATTAGCGCGAGGCTTCGAAAATATCTGGACGCGGAGATACGACGCAGAGCGAGGAAAAACAGAGCAGGAGAG
This sequence comes from Lepidotrigona ventralis hoosana, assembly GCA_002806875.1. NCBI lineage: Eukaryota > Metazoa > Arthropoda > Insecta > Hymenoptera > Apidae > Lepidotrigona > Lepidotrigona ventralis. The sequence goes on from NIPQ01090470.1 coordinate 32,223, forward strand.
AGACAGATTTGCGTCGAAGCGCGAACGATGGATATATATATATATATATATATATATATATATATATATATAGAGAGAGAGAGAGAGAGAGAGAGAGAGAGAAGTTAGAAGAATATTTTATAACGAGCTTTCTCGCTACGAAGACAGCGACGACGGTACGGTTGCCAGTGAGTATAACGGTAAGATCGGGAGTAGATCTGTCTCCCCAGGAAGCTTGTTAGGCGTCGGCGAGCTCCGCTATCTTCTAATTGGCGATATAATGATTCTGAAGGATGGAATAGCATGGTCCTGAAGGGGCCGAGGAGCACCCTACTCCGTACCATCCCTTGTTAGGGGTGAAATTAAAATTTGGCTCTACCTATCTTCCTGCCTCTCTCTTTCTGTCTCTCTCTCTCTCTCTCTCTCCGTCCTCTTCGGCCACTGTTCCGACTTTAGGCTTCTTCTCTCTTTTCCACTTCATTCACCTCTCGTTTCGCCTCGTCCTCCGTGTGTTTCCTCCCTCTGTCTCCTTCTTAACTTCGCCCTTTGGCTATCTCCTCTCCTCTCTACCCGGCTGGATTCGTTATGCGACCGCTGTGAAATTTATACGTTTCCCGAGATAGTCGGAGCGATGTATTCGAACGCGAGAACGGGACAGGCGTCGTCGTTCGAATTTCGAGGTCCGTTTTTAAAATGCGTTTTTGCAATGGAGAAGCGTATTCCTGGTTTTCTTTTCACGCGTATTACAATTCGTATCGGGCAAGTTTGCTTCGTCAGATCTCTGTTCTCTATCTTCACACCTCTAATCTTCGGAGGTTCCCCGAACTAAAAGATATACACCTTGTTATTCTTCGTTAATTGTCAATCAAATGTACTTGGTGAAGAAGACAAATTGTCGTTCCACCGTATAATACAATGTACTTTTAACAGATATATTAAAATAAAAATCTCATCTTGTAAAACAAAAGTATCGCTGTCCATTGTATAAGTACGTCCGTGTCAAGAAAATTCCAGGTTTAGAAAGCCTGCAAGTGTCCAAGTATCGAACCAACGCGTTATTTCCTTCGTTCTCTCGTTTCCGCCTGAGAGTCATCGAATGATCAAGGAACGATGCATGGTCAGGTGGCAAACGATCTCGTCCTAGGCTTGAATTTCCCAGAGAAGCGGAGCCGAGCAAAATTTCTGGGCGGCCATAATTGCGACGATTAAACGCGTCCTCTTCGGGCGTGCTGGTTAATTGGACGAGTCGGTTCGAAAGTGCTGCCGTATCAGCCGGCGATTTCGTTTTATATCACCGGAAACTATGACCGGTGAAATCAACGCCGGAGCCGCCAAGCAGTTAAGCGCCAATGCTTAATTAAACGTTAATCTGGCGCGCGCGACGTCGAACGAACGAAAGTGGTGGTACGTCGGGGATGGTGGTGGCTGGTTGGGACTTGCGAAAAGGAACGCGCAAGGGGAGAGACGGGGTCGAGACGCGGGGGTGTGTAGCCGAAGCGAAATTAAGGCTCGCCGGTTGATTCGAATTCTCCTTGAGAAATTTCCTTTCCCCGAGAACGCCCTTCGTGCGCTCTCTAGTAGTTACTAAACTGGTCGTCTCAATTAGCGAAACTTGCAGCTACGTTACCGACTTCCAATTAGTCATAGGTTGCAAACTGTATCGCGCTTACTGGAGCGAGACTAATAACTTCTAGACCATGAAATATATGCATAGATACACGATGCAAATTAGTGGTACACGGCCGGGCGGACGTTTATGAAATACTTATACCAAAGAAAAATTTTCGGCCCCCGCTGATTAATGCCACTCGCTCGCCAAACGATATCACAAGTCTCAATTAAGTGTACATTTCCTTACCTCCGCCTTTTCCTCCTCTTTCGATACAGAGTTTTCTTTCTCGCGTGAAGTTTTTTCAACGTTCCAAGACGCGAGACGAAACGAAACGAAACGAAACGAAACAACGAACGTACGTACGTACGTACGTACGCGCGTCCCCGAGATCCGGACACGTTCGCGTGTTGGATCGAGTCGGTGGAAGTCGGTGGCGGTAGGTGCGCGTGCCCGACACATAGCCACACGTATTCACCGACGACCGTCGATCCTCGGCGAATTTACGAAGGCCCTTGTCGCGCGGCTGATAATTACAGGCCTGGTCTCAATTAGTAGAACTTACGTCGCTAGGGTCCAATTAGACGTAGGCTAGAAGCTACACCCTGTTTGCTCAAGTTTGCCGTACCTATGCACCACCGTCCGTCGGATGGGGTTGCTGACTGCCCGTCCTGTACCTACCAAGCCTGTTGAAGGTGTCTTTTTCCTACGCTAATGACTAATTAGCAGCCTCTCCACTTCACAGTATAATGACACGGGATACAGCCTTGAGCCGCCGGCTGGGATCATTATTAAACCCCGAAATTGCAGCCGTGCCTGCCGCCTCGTGTTATGCACCGCCTCGTGCCCTGTACTTTGCCCTCTATCCTGCGCGCTCTAGTCCCTGCCAGTTCGCGCGACGCACCGTGCTCACTCGTCTCGATCCACGGCTCGAAGGACACGCGGCAAGATGCGGAACGTGACTCGACGAGGACGAGGGTGCGTTTCTGATTTTCCCTTCCCCCCTCGTACGAAATTTCCTCCTCTTCCCTTCTTTCGTCTCTGTTCGTATTTTATTTTCTGTCCAATTTTATTTTTTCCTTCAACTGTTATACATTAGGTATATCGTTTTTTTCTTTCTTTCTTTCTTTCTTTCTTACTGCACTGATCTCTTCCAATCTCTTCCAGAGATTCGACTCGAGGTATCGAGTTTCACGGAATAAGAAGTACGTGCGAGATTACTCGTCTAATTGCTTCGACGTTAGACGCGATTAAACGGGCTGGTTCGTTGCGCGTCAGAGATCCGAACAGGCGCCAGCGCTGTTCTTAATTAATGCGTATCGATATTCCTGCATCTGTACGCAACGAGGCCGCCGAATTTTCAATTTTCGTCTCCTCAATTAATTTCGCGTATATTTCGGTGAAACGTATATTTCGAGCCGTCCAATAGTCCACCGGCGAACCTCGGGTTATTACACGATGTCCCATTCTCTCTCGCTTATTATACAACGGACAAATTCGTTTCGTTTTCTCCGGGATAATACGTTTCCACGGTGGCCTGGCCGCGCGGCCGGAGACCCCGCACTACATCAAAACCGTTTCTTCCTTCTTCCAACGCCGCTTCTTTTACATTTATTTATTTCCTAAACGTCCGTCCCCGCTGGCTACTTTATATTTGACATTTTTATTAAACCCAGCCGGTAGCGACCCGGTCCGTGTCCGTAGTAGCGACAGCGCGCGTATCTCAGGGACGACGAGCGGGGGGGGGGTTGCACGAGGCGCACGCTATATCCCATATTGCTGTTAGGGTAGTTTCGTAATCTCCCTCTATATCGAGCGAATAAAAAGTCACATCCGCCGCTTATTTCGTCGATGGTCGACGCGCGTCCGGCTTCCGACCCCTGCGTCGCGCCGGCTCGCTCCATTTCTCCGGCTTTCGTGCCCACGAAAAGACAGTCGGCGCGGAAACGACGATGGGATCCTGTATCGCGTGTGCAGGACCACAAGCACGTTGCGTCACCCTTCATAAATCAACTTTTCACTTTACGATTCCGTTTCGTCGAGGAAGGCGACGAGCGCAGTCGCTCTCGCGGTCGTTTCATCCTTTTCTTTTCTCTTCTACTTTCTTTTTTCTTTTTTTTCTCCTTTTTTTTTTTTGTTGTCGCGCCAGAACAATTTTCACGCGGTCGACCAACGCCGGCTTCGAGGCATCCCGCGGAGAGTTTTCTCACCCCCTGGCGTAGATCTGGTCGGCGCGGTCAGTCGGTCGCCGATACACTCATTGTGCATTGTCGCGAAATAATGGGACGGTAAATTGACAGGATTAATTCAATTTTGTCTAACGCATCATCGGGCCCAGAGTTTCGATAGCGGATGCACGTGACAGAATTGGATATTACGCGCGCCTGACAAATAAACGTACACCCAGGAAAAATTTCGATCGGTACGCGTTACCCGCTTCCGCTCAGAGACTTCCATACTGATGCTACCGGGGATGGTTATACGCACACACGTATATCGTGTACTGAGAGCAGATCCCGTATGGATCCATGATCGCGACACTGATTTCACATCAACGCGTCGTTTCTGCGACAACCGTATCAATCTGCAGAGCAGCGCTGCTCTATCGTAGAGAGAGAGAGAGAGAGAGAGAGAGAGAGAAAGAATCGTAAGAAGTCGTTCGAAGGAAATAGAGAAACAGAGAGAAGGAGAGAGAAAATAAATCCGGAGAAAAAAATGGAACGCACAGATCGTTTGACGAATCACGAGGCGCCTCTTGGATACCAGCGTAGGTGGGGCCAAGGGGATACACGGTAGAGGGATGATGTTTTTTTCCTCCGCGGCGCCTCTTTAATTTGCCCTCCAATTAACGGACGGGGTCCTATTTGAAAAATACCTGCCACGAGGACTGGCAATTATATTCCTTCCTTTTTTTTTTTTTTTTTGCGCCACGAGCGCGTTATTAGCGCTATCCGTCGTTCCTCTTGCTCCTCCTCCTCCCTCATCTCCCACACTCCTTTTCTCCACCTCTGTTTCTCTCTCTCTCTCTCTCTCTCTCCCCCTCTTTCTCGTCATCCCTCCAACTTCGCTCCTCCACCTTCTTTCTCTTCCTCTTTCTTCTCCCGCTTCGCCAAGAGAGAAAGAGAGAGAGAGTCGAGCTGTTTCTCTTCGTTCCCACCACATCCGCTCGTCCGCCTTTCACCCGCGCTCTCTGTCACCCTCGTTTTTTTTACACGCGTGTGGCCGCGTTCGCGTATCCGTATCCGCGCGCCAGGCTTGTATGGGTGTTTTTCACGTGCGTGCGAGGCGCGCGCGAGTGTGCTGTGTGTGGTGGTCGAAACCGGTGGGCGAGAGGGGTGGCATCGCGAGACGGCGATGAGAAAGGGAAAGGAACGCAGGGACAAACTGTCGGGAAGAGGAACGGAAAAAGAGGTATAGGGAAGAGTGTGGAGAAGGTAGCACCGTGAAGGGGAGGGAGGACGGGGGGGGTAGAGAAGGAAGAAGAAAGATAGAGAAAGTGGGGAGGGATGGAGTCGGGGTGCTGGCGAGTTAGAGGAGTGGCGTTTATAACTCGTGCCCGGGTCTCCAAGCTTTGAGAAGGCCAATTAGCAGCATAAAGCTACAGCTCGGCCCCGGGGCCGAGGATGTTTGTATGTAATAATGGATTGTTACTCAAAGTATCCGGCTAATTAATTAAGCCCCCGCGCCTCGCCGTGCAGCCACTCACCATTTTAGCTGGCCGTCCTCCTTCCCTCGGATCGCCTTTAGAACGCGTTCGTTCGTTCGTTCGTTCCTGCGAATGTGGTTGTCCGTGTTTCTCTCTCCCCCTCTCGTCCCTATTCGCGCTGCTTTTCACCCTCGCCGGGCCAAATCGGTTTGAACGATCGATCCACCCTTCTCCGTGGATCTTTGAAACGCGGCCACCGAATGCTGCGCCGGCTCGTCTACGGTCCAACTACCTCTCGCGCCCATATCGACGCTTTTCGTCGATCGAAATCTGGATCATTCACAAATTTTTCAAGACGCGTGAGATCAATGTTTCCGTTGTTCTTGTTATATATTATACACTAGTAAAAGGAGGATTTTTTTAAAAGTCAACAGTGGAATCGATCCATCGATAATCGCGAACACGAGAGATTTGACGCGCGACGTTGGACGACCGGTTCAACAAACTTGAATCGATTATTTCGTTACTACTATTTAGCAGACGCTTGTAGACGACGCGTAGTACTCGACCGATCTAATTGGCCAAAAAGGTCATGTAAATGGATGGATTTTGTTTACGATTCCCGATTATAATTTTGTAACCACTGCATGGTGGAGGTTCCTTAACTTTGGAACAATATAAAAATTTTTACAAATATTTACGAGATAACATATTTTTTATAAGAAACGAAATATTCGTAATGGAACGAGCTCTTGGAAAACGTACTCGAAGAGAATTTCGAGGTAATTATATCGAGAACTCTATGAAAAATTCTATAAATCCTGGTTCGACTTTTAGCCACCTTGATCGGTCGAACACCGCGGGACTAGTTACGAACGCACAATGCTGGAGAGATACGATTCACGACATCTCGAATCGATTTAACGTTCTTGTTTTGTGTTTCAGACGGCGTTCTAGCCGAAATCACGATGACGATGGACGTGAGCAAGTCGGAGCCGAGTAAAAATGGCGCGACGCAGCACGAGTGCGCTGGATGCGGGAAAGCGATCACGGAAAGGTAAGATGCCGATTGTTTTCAACTACTATTCTATCAATATATACATATAAAAAGAAAAACGAAAACGTGGAAAAAAAAAATATAACAGATAAAACCCGAAAGTATGATAGATTAAAGAATCGCAATTACTTAAAAAAAGAAAGAGAAAGAAAAAGAAAAAGAATTAAAGAAATTGTGTGATTATCAGTAAAGAGGCCAAGCCTCTTCCGGAAACCGCAGTGAAAAATCACTCTGGAGCACGATAGGTTACTGGTCGGTAAAAAGGAAAACTATGGTCGGTTCTTCAGGTATCTCCTCAAGGCCATGGATCTATTCTGGCACGAGGACTGTCTGAAGTGCGGGTGCTGCGACTGTAGGTTAGGAGAGGTCGGTTCTAGTCTGTTCACCAGGGCCAATCTTATCCTCTGCAAGAGGGATTACCTTAGGCTGTTCGGCAATCCGGGACACTGCGCGGCATGCAACAAACAGATACCACCGTTCGAGATGGTTATGAAGGCCAGATCGAACGTCTATCATCTGGACTGTTTCGCCTGTCAACAGTGTACACATCGGTAAGTTATTACACGAAAATCTTTGCATCCGCTCCCGGTTTACGCGTCCGTAAACGTCGTCGAGCGTTCGATCGCTTTTCCCCGCTCGACGCTCGGCTCCCGTTTTACGTTTCTCATCTCGTCGAGATGAACGACGACGCGCAACGAAGGGAACAAGGGGCTGCGAAAGTGCGCATGCAAAAGTAACAAAGACTATCGGGGGTGAAGGAATGGTACAACGGGGTGCAGAGAAATACAGGGGACGAAAAGAAAGAAGCGAGAGCGCTGGTTTGCGAGAGGCACAAGTCCGCTCGGGAGTTGCTTTACAGGTCAGCTGGGAAATCACCCTGTGCTCTATCCGTCGCGCGACCTCTTCCTCCGCTTGCGCCAGCATTCCATGCACCAGCAGGAGGTCAACTTCTCGTTGTATTATTCCCTGCCTGGGTGGTTCCGTCCACCCCCGCCTGTTATCGACCCCTGAGACCAGTTATGTAATTATCCAGATACTGCTGACATTTTTGTATCATATTGCTCGACGCAGGCAGGCAGGCAGACCGAGACGACGCGACCCTCTCCTAAATCTCGAACCGGAGGTTCGTGACTTTTTTTTATTCTCCCGATTGCATCGAGGTTGCGGCGGCGAGGTGGACGACAAGACGAAAACGAGAACAAAATTCGTGAGTCGAACGAGTTGTCGACGAGTCCTTTATGACGTTTCGATCGCGGAATCACTTGGGAGGAGGTTCCATTTCATATCGCTTCGTTTATTGTTCGCTCTCCTCTCGTCTTTCGCGATTACCCCCTTCGCCTCGTCCTCGTCAACGGTCATGTTTTATTAAAGTTCCGCAATTTGGCTCAAAGCGATCTTTCTGCCCCTCTCCCCTCCCGTCGGGGTTGATCATCCGGTCTCTGCCATCTGACGCGTAAATTACAACGAACAGAGCGGCGAGTAATTTGCCCGGATGCGAAATTTTATTGCCGCCGGTAACGAGGCTCGAGTAATTTCGCGACTTTGCCACCACCCATCGTCTCTGACGGTCCGTGCCGCGATTCACCGCCGCCTTCGACGTTCGCTACCGCTACCGCTGCGAATGCAAACAAAGAGACGTACGAATGGAAACTCATCGTCAGAGTGTGTGTGTGTGTGTGTGTGTGTGTGTGTGTGAGAGAGAGAGAGAGAGAATTCTCGTGAAACACGAGATGAGCAGCAGCGACAAGAAATCGCGGCAGATAGAAACTAGAAGAGGCAGACGAAGCTGAAACGAGTACGAGATAGCGGATGGGAGAAGAAAAGAATAAGCTCTCGATGGAAGCGGGACGGTCAATGTAAAACGGTGAAACTATGGGACCGTGGCGAGACACAATGCCGGCTTATTGACGAGACGAGAAAGGTTTCGAGGGTAGCAAAAGTCGGGATGGTCTCTGGCAGCGGTCTCCGGCTGGTACGTAAGGCTTGGCGCGAAAGAGAGAAAGCGACGAGAGGAGAGGAGAGGTCGAGAGGAAAGGCCGTGGCGCGGCGCGCACGACGAACGAGAGGGAGAAGGCGAAACGGAACAGGAGAATGTAGTTTGGAGCCAATAACAGTGGCTCGTCCAGGCGTGCGACAAACGTTGTACAGCTTCTCAAACAATGCGAACAAAAGAGCATCAATTTTACGTTTTTATCGCGTGGCATTGTCTGTCTTCGACAATGGGCCGAGCGGGCAGCGACGGAGCCGCGCGCGCCGCGCTCTGCCCAAAGCAGTGTCGCGTTCATCGCGGTTCAACCGACTTCAACGGAATCAACGAAAACCTGCCTTTGTCCCTGTGATTCACCCCCCTCCGCCTGGTGTGCCAGAGAGTGTGTTGCACACCAGCCGCGTTCTTGCGGTTCGTTGCTTGCTTTTTCGCTGGGACCTCGGTAACCAATAGCCTCCGCCGATTGCCCGTTTTCGCGGTGCCATTCGTTCCGAAACGAATCGCGGGATCGACGCGCGGGTTTCGGAACGCCAACCTAATTTCTATCGCAGTCTGCGGGGCCGTAGCTCGTTCACGATAGAACGAAATACAATAATAGCGGCCAAAAGTTTCCGTTTGCCTTCCGTACTTAAGTTTAATAATGGCCGCTATATTGTAAAACGGAGGGCAGACACGTTCGTTTCCTGTGTGCACGATGCACTGAAACATTCTAAGCAGGGAAATCGCTATTGATATTAGATCTATATATTTGACGGGTGGCCAATATCCAAACTTCTAGCCAAGCCAGGCAAGGTAACGCGTGTTCTCGATATCCGTGCAATTCGTGCGAATTTCTTCGACGTCGGACGAGGTCTGAACCTTCTCGTTGTTCCTTCTCATCGTTCGATCCTCCCAGTACGGCGGGATATTTTAACAAATGGCTCCGTGTGTATATATATATATATATCCGAGAGAATGCAAGACCTACAAACCGTCTTTCACTTTAACCAAACGAGATTGCCGACGATTAGATTTCATTGGTAATTTAGCGTACCGCCAATCCCGCCAATTATTCTCGTTTGATCGAAGCCCCAAACGTTCCGTGGCCCGGATCGAAACGATTCCGGGCGTTCTCGGTCGGATTTAGATATTTCCCGTGGTAGGGGTGGAGAAACTGTGTGTGCGCGCTCTAGAGCAAAAGAGAGACAGAAACAGAGACAGAGAGAAAGAGAAAGAGAGACAGAGAGGGTGGATCGTTTCCAATTATTTCGTCGGTAAAAAACGAGCGGGTGAACTCGAGGAGGGCAATTATACGCGGGGCGCCGCGACGTGTAACGCGACGACTTAGAGTTTGCAATTAAACAGCAACAATTACACGGGGTAACTTTAGACTGTAATAACACAGAATAAAGGGTTGCCGGTGGCGGTGCCTAGCCTACCACCCTCCTGGTTAGAGGATGATTTACCGATCCAATTAGATATCTCTCTCTCTCTCTCTCTCTTTCGCTCTCTCTCTCCCCGTGCCCTGTACCAACACACGGACGATCTACTTGCACTCGTGCGCGCGCGAGTAGAGACAGCGTTCCACTTACGTGCGTTTGTTCGGTGCGCGCGTGAACGAATACGGGGGGAGCGGGGGGGCAGAATACGCGTCCCCTCTCGACGTTTCTTCGATCCTCTCTCGAGAAGACGTCCGGTCAAATTTAACGACCGCCCAGTTAATGCCCTCGCTTCGAACTACAAATTGCAGCTCGCCGCGTCGCGTCGTTGGCGTCGCTAATTCGACGTTGCTCGATTCTTCGTGCTCCGGGAATCGCGTTGTATCGAATTGTCCGATCGAGCCACCGGTCCCGAGAAATTGAAATCACCCGTGTTTCGAAAATTACCCTCTTTTCGGCGAGAACGGTGATCGTTTCCACTGCGTACGCGTAACCGACCTACGACGTCGCGTAGAAGACGCGTCACTGACGGTTAAATTAGTATTATAAGAGACGTTGCAACGGACATGAGAACCCGTTTTATTGAAACACACGTAGGTATAACCGCGGTTGAATACGATTATTAGCTAAAACTACCGTCGTGTTACGATCCTCCTACGGGCATCCGTGTGATACGCATTTCCAACCAGTTAGCTCCGCGACGCTGGAAACTCGATACCTGGTCCTTCGATTTTACATTTGTACCCGGTATCAGTCCGATGAGAAGAAGAACCAGAAGAAACAAGAAAAAGCGAGGAAGAGAGAAGGAGATTCGAAAACCTGTACTTACAGCATGAGCGCGCCATTAATCGCACGCCGTGCGGTTGTTCGAGCTGATACGCTTAATTTGCCTGGCAACGCCTTGCATCTGGACGAGAAAGAGAGAGAGAGAGAGAGAGAGAGAGAGAGAGCTGTTTAATCCTCTTTTCTGCGCCGAGGAAACTCGTCCCGTCGTGCGGCAGACGCGCAAATTAAACCGGTAACGCTGGCACGGGCCCTGGGCGCGCGATCGCGACACTGCGACGCCGCGCGTATGCAAATTTTATTCAAGAAACCTGTGTGTCCCTTCAAAAGAAAAAGATTCGCAGAGCGCAGCGACGAACCGGTGAATGTTTTATTTCGCTTGGCGTTCGCCCCGTCCGGTGTGCCGAGATCAGGATGCCCCGTAGAACGCTGCCGGCGATGTTACAACTGCATCGAAACACGGTACCGTAAAGCGGACCGTCTAATGGGGTCACGCATTGGCACCGGTTACTTTATTTATTTACGCGATAGCTAGCTTCCGGGGCTCTGCTCGTCCGTTTCCCACTGGCAGCCGGACGTGTCCGATTTTTCTTGAATTCTCGTGCGTCCAGGGCATCCTTTTGGCTTCCGCGACTGCTCCGGCGACCCTTGTTAAACATTCAACCGTGTAGCGATCTGAGAGACCGGCGACTCTTTCTCCTCTCTCCTCTTCAGATTGAAATTTTCCACGCGAGACGAACTACCAACCTCCTCGTGTCTTTGCGTCTGGATCGCTCTATCGATTCTCCTCGGCTCCGCGTGTAAGCTTAATATTTCAAGTGGTTTGTTGTCACGGTTCACCGTTGCACCGAGTCGCAAGCGGACTCACCACCATCCCTTTGCTAGACTTGGCTTTGTCTCAAACACCGTTGCTAATGCAACGTTGAAGATTTATTAAGAGAACGTATGTCTCTTTAGCTACGGTAAGCATTTTGTTATTTCACGCTTTTGTCACTTTTTCTTCGACTGTAGGGGATTGGTGATGTCCCCCCTTGGTTTCGTCTCAGAGACTGATGCAAGTTCATTTTGCAGTTTCACATTAATTTAAATATTTTTAAGTCCATGGTTATTTAAAGGTTCTATCATAAACGTGTCTAAATGTATTTTTCCGTGTGGGACAGGAGAAAAATACACGTTTCCTACGTGAAAGATGCCATTAAAAAATAGTCCTTCCAATTCGTCAACTAGTTAAAGAGTACGATTTTTCACTAATTTTTACAGAAGATATTCAGGTAGTTTTCGCGAAACACCCTGTATATTTTCGATTTCTCCTTTCTCTCTTTTTTTTTTTGATCGTTTGATTTATCGTTAGAACCTATCGCACGTAACTAGGAGGATCAAATCGAATATTTTTACGTAGCTTTACTATTGTAGAAGGAGAGGGTGTACATTTTGTTCAGTTTTTTTTTTCCCCCTCTTCTCAAAGATACAGGCTGCTGTCACGCACAGGGTTGGCCATTTGTCAAACCGTATCATACGCGCGGGCGTAATATCTATGTAATAATGCGGACAATTAGCTGGTAGGATTAAACAGTGCGTCGAAAACGCTAGATTCTAGATGAAAGCGGAAAATCAGCCGAGTGCCGCGCAGAGCGGTATTGTGCCGCGACAGACAGTTGCACCGGTCGCGAGAATTAGAGGAATAGGATTTACGCGGTATTATTCGCGCGATCATAATAGACGCTCTGGAACGAGTGTACTCATGCAACAGTATAATTCCGGGCGGGATCGTAGTTATGTGAATATCTGCTTCGATCCAGGCTCCGCGGGGGAACCTGGCTGAAAGAATGTGACGCGAATCCGTTGTCGTACTTGTCGCCTCGCATTCACGGCATATTACTACAGAAAAAGCACGTGCACGGGAATTTTAATATCGTCAAGTAGTATTCAATCTCTCTCTCTCTCTCTCTTTCGAACGGCATTGCTGACCCATAAAAGTAAAATCGACTCTATATCCGTGATAGACTACGCGTTTAATCGTCTCAGATGACGGAGTTTTTGATCCCGACTGCGTGCTCGAATGCAAGGAACACGATCGAGAGTTTCATGGGATTTCTTTGCAACAAATCGATTCGACCGAGGTCGTTCTTTAATCACGAACGTGCACGATCGGATGGGATTAGAAGCTGGCCGTAATAATAGGCCACTTGAAACATTGATCTGCCACGAACCAGAAGCAGAAAGGATCCAGGACACAGAGCGATCCAGATTCAAAGGCATTGCTCGCCGTTTGGTAAACGTGATAACTGTTTGCTTACCAGACAGCCAAATTTAACTTGTCATTCGACTTACTAATCTCTCGGAATGTAACGTTACATTTCTACGAGCATAGGTTGGAAGGCCAATCTAGCTTCTTAATTTCCATGATATCGTAGACGTTTCTAATTAAAGAACGAATTAATTAATTGAGTAACCAACCGTGTCTCGGATGCGACAGTTTACCATTAAGCGAGGATACGCCGGGATTAACACGAGGAGTATATGAATTACTTGCAGAATTTTTTTTAATACCGCGACGGAGCAACGTGCCGACAAATTTCGTTTTCTAGATTGAGTGTACATCGAGAATATCAGATCAACGTTGAATGTTAATCATGGGCAGTAAGATTTCACGAAAGGGGCGAACTTTCGTCAACTTACCTGTCGATAAAGTGTACGAAATAAGTAGCTGTGGATGAGGTTAGACGTCAGACGATTGACAAGGAAGAGAGGGGAACACATTGAAAGTAGGAAGTAGTTGCAACGCAACGAGAAACGGTCTCGCGTGGCGCAAGCCAGAAACCAGCAGGTGACGATCAGCTGAATACCGGGTAGAGAGGAAGAGCTATAGAAGTGACAGACAGTTCAGCAAAAGAGAGAGAGAGAGAGAGATAGAGAGAGGGAGTGAGGGGCGGCGGAGGTGGATCAGAGTACAGCGTCATTTAGCAGACGACGCGTATAATGGGGGAAACGAGCGAAACCCGGTATAAGCTGTGCTCGTCGGGAATGGCCGCGCGCAACGCGATAATTCTATTTGCCGTACGATTATGAGAGTATCTGCCTCGAACCAGACTCTGCTGCTCTCGTATTTCGCTCTCGTATTTCCTACCGGGATCAAAGCGGATGTGAGACCACTCGCGGACAGAAGCCCGATAATAATTATTTGTCCGACACGTTGCGATACGCTCGTTATCC
>NIPQ01090470.1:45998-69630 GCA_002806875.1 Lepidotrigona ventralis hoosana
TTTTTTTGTTTTTTTTTTTTTTTTGTTTTTTCTCTCTCCCTCTCCATCTCTCTCGTCATTGTGACGATCAACCGATTATCGACGAGCTATGTCTAACGGGGACGCGAATGAAAGAATCGGTATACACTGCTTTCGCGTTTTTCTCGCCGAATAATGCCAGATTTACCTGTTGTTAATTGGTAGCAGTTGTCAAAGAGGTCACCAAAGAGAATGGCGAATAAGAGCCCATAGAAATTGAGAAAACCTGCGCGCAACACGCATCAGAGGATCGATCGGAGACTCAGATAAATAGTTTGAGTTATTCAGCAAAATCACAGTGTTAAAATGTTTTAACGCTGGTGACCAACAACTTCGACGAATTTATGAAACAAGTTCCGAGTTCCTTCACAGAATTTCCAGAAAATATAAATCTTCCTCTTTGAAAGTTTCCTGTAAGCATATTCTGATAAAATGGAGAAACGTGTTTCTTTTCCTTCCGTAACATTTGAATATCTCTGTCACTCCAAAAATCGTATTCCCCGAACTAAGAGACTACAATTGTTTTCGAATACTGTCTTGTCTGTTACAAATCTTGTCTGTTGTGATATCGGATTACACTCGTAGATTTCGACTTGAAAGGAATAGCAAATTGCAGTCTTACGAAACACGAATTTGAATTTTCAATTTCAATTCTTCCAATTGAAAGTTAATAAATACAAATTATACATAATGACATATAATATATAACGTGTATTATAAAATCCAATTAATATCAATTTACCAAAGGCCAAGAAGAAAATTGTAAGGCAAAGGTTGGTTGTTCAGTTGCAGCGAATGTTCGAAGCGATAGATAGAAAGCCATGTAACACGGTTTTCATCGTACGGGAAAACGCCAAAGGGAAATGGTAAATAATCGAACGACGGTTTTCTCATAAAGATGAGAATCAGGTTGCCAATATGATTGGCCGAAGTCGAAGACTCTCTGACGCGGAGAGATCTGACGGCACGCGTCTGACCTTTACGAGAAATTCTACTTTTAGCTGGCTGGCGGATCTCGCAAACGTAACAGGTGACGAGAGAGAGAGAGAGAGAGAGAACGGTACCGCCACGCGCAGGAGATCTCGCGAGAGATCGTGGTCCGATTGCGAGTGAGAGACTGGCGGACGCCTACAACACAGTAGCACTGTGGTTTATCGTTGCAGGTTTTGCGTGGGCGATCGGTTCTATCTGTGCGAGAACAAAATCCTGTGCGAGTTCGACTACGAGGAGAGGCTCGCGTTCGCCAATATGTCAGTACAAACACCGGCCACACTGGCGTACATCAAAAGGCAACTGCCCCCAGCGCCGACGCCGCCTGGCCAGAACATGCATCCGGGTCACAATCCACTGCAACCTCATCAGGGACTTGGCCAGTCGGTGGGTCAACATAATCACGTGTCGAACGTAAGTTAAGAGAGGATCGGTTACCGTTTGAAGCACGGGTTGTTTCACGCACGCGTGCGTAAAAGCATCGACGCCTTAGTCGCTGGTATGTCAGGCCTGATGACAGGCGGAGAGGCCGGCCATGTTTTAATTGGAAACTGCTGCACGCCGGAAGCTTTCGTCGCGTGATCGGTCTCGTTCGCTGACCCGAGGGACCACGATCTGTACTTTGCTCCGATATCCTTTCTGTCCAGTTTGTTGTTTTCGACTTTGTGCTCGTCGTGGCTTACGGGTTTTTTCTTTTTTTTTTTGGAAATTTTTGTTTTCAAAATTACTACGCGATTGTACGATGTAGCATGTGAAGGGACGAAAAGCACGAATTGCTAAAATTCTGCAGTTATTTTAGAAAAATATACGTATACAAATATGCCTTGTGATTAGAATTTACGGAGATATTGTGAGGAGAGTTCATTTCTCTCCTTTAATTTGGTTAATACCTTATTTTTATAAAACAATTAAATTTGCATTCTTTTTGTTAACTTTTACTAAAACCAATTGCCCAGCTACGAATAGTAAATTTTCACATCTCATCTCTTTACACAATTTAATCAGCAGACTCATTACAATGTTTGTGATAATATTTCCTGGATATAATAATGTTTCATCCAACTTCTACTTCATTACTAAAAACACGAGTCCAGTCTATTAATTTCAAATCCATTAATGACAATCCAATTTATAGCGTGAACCTTAGAGAAGGTAACGCGATTAACGTGACTGGTTCTCACCGGAAACGATCACTTTATGACGCAGGGACAGATGTCGGGGAGCACGCCGATGGTGAACGGGACAGCCATAGGCGTCGGTGGACCTAGAGCACCGGGTGACATGAACAACAACGGGCTATCGGGGCCAGCCCTCGGACCGGTGAAGCCACCGCCGATGTCTATGCAAGCTCCGACCAGCTGAAACGAGGTGTCACCCCCCCTGAAGAAGCTCAGATGTCTCAGCGGTTATTGAGGCTATTGACGCTGACCAACGAGACGAACGGGAGACACGGAGAGAACGGAGAGATATACGGACAGAGAGATTAAAACGTCGTGACGAAAGTGAACGCGAGGAACCAGAGTGATAGACAGACAGACAGACAGACAGACAGACAGACAGAGAGAGAGAGAGAGAGAGAGAGAGAGCGTGACACGTGGAACGGTGAGAAAACGTTGGAAGAACGGAACGCGAAGGAGAAAAACGGAGGTCGTTCGCGGCGAGAAACAGAAACGTGAGGAGAAACGAGAGGACGATCTCCGCTCGAAGGATCTCGAGGATTCTTCGAATGTCGGACGATCGGGCACTTCCGCTTCTCTCTTCGGGCAAGAATTCTCGCTTGGAGATGGGGAGTAATCACTGTGATCGCGAATTATATGAATAAATTTATGGAAATGGATACGATAGAAAGAAACTGCACACGAGACGTCGTGTGGACATCGTGATGACTGCGAACAGCGTCTTGTAATATACGGTACAACACGTAACATGATAAAATTAGGCGATTTATGTAAGATACGTTTCTAGCGCGGAGATTAGAAGCGCGTGAGGCGAGAGGGTGCAAGTTATGACAGAGTGAGAGAGAGAGAGAGAAAGCTGGAGCGAATGGAGCAGAGTTATCTTGTAAATATCTGTATCTGTCGACTCTGCAACTACCGAAAGACTATCAGTATACGCAGACCAATCGATGAATAATTTCCACGGTTTCCTCGCGATTCGTCGGCATTCGACGTTCGAACGACTGATCCGAGAAGACGAGTTTCCGGCAGAGTGGTGAAAGGAAGTCGTCATAGGTTTGTTCCTAAGTTATTGTTCTTTGTTGTTTCTTTCTTTTTTTTTTTCTCTTTTTTTTTGTTTCAATTTTATCGTCGGCTCTAGTCCGTGATTCGACTCGGCAGAACAAAACGGCTAAGTTGCAAGTCGAGAGACACAGTGCCGTTCTGTTCGAGCAGAGTTTGGATCTGGCGCGAATGCGACGAATCCCGAGACGAACTTCCCCCAAAATCTCGGTATACGAGGCGCGAGCAAAGGCGTACACGATGGCTGATACCAAAGATTAACGATGTAAGTTTCGATGCCCCTCGGGAGAGCAAGTCGACGTTCTCGAATTTCAAATATTCCGCGCTCGGCGATAATGTAGCCGCGACGGTTTGCACGGCGGCTTCACCGAGCGTCGCGAATGAACGCATCTTTAACGCGGTCGGTCTGCGATCGAGAGTTTGCGAAACGGGGGGCTTAGTCGCGGCTTTACGCTTTAACGCCAAAAGACGAGCGGAAAAACGGTCCGGGCGATGAAAGAAACAAAAAAAAAAAAAAAAAAAAAAAAAGAAAAAAGGACTGAAGATGAAAGAATGCTGAGTGACAGGAGAAAAAACAAGAGGAAGAATCAGGTAAAACGGCGAACATCGATACCAAATATGGCTGAATAACCGTTGCGTGCGCTGATAAACGAAATCCGTTTTGAATCCACGCGCCACGATCGCGATCGTGCCGCTCGCGCGAGAATTCGGCTGACCGTGTGTGTTTCCACGGACGACGAGTTTCATCGCCCCTCTGTTACCTCGAACAGACTCGAAGGGACGTCAACAGTCGACGACGATCGTTTGATCGAAACGACGGGCCACGCGGGACGATTCGAAGAGTCGCGCTGATTCCACACAGGACACAACAATTCGAAACTACCGAATCGATTAAGTACAAAAAGAGGAATTACGGCGAAGAGGATGTGCTGCGAAGCGGGCGTAAGGTAGAAGCAACTCGCGGGAGCGAAGAGGACGTAGGGTGAGGAAGGACGAATACCCATACGAGTGTTCCGCGCTCCGATACGCGCGACGCGAGCCGAACATACACTTTCCTCTCGTTTTTCTTTCTTTCTTTCTTTCTTTCTTTCTTTTTCTTTTTTCTTCTTCATCCATCTGTATATAAATATCATTTATTAGCGCACTATTAATATATTTACCGCCTCTGTAGGGGCTCCTATTACTACCGAGAAAATATAACATTCTTATAAATACAAGCAAGCAGTGAGTTTCATGCGTGTCTTCATTTCTCGTTTCATTTCAGGAGCGGCCAGTTTCTTAGAACGCCGAGTACCATACCTTACAACGCCGACCTCCTGTTTATTCCTCTATTTATGGCCTTTCCCCCCCGCGACGTTCGCTTCATCCCTCTCCTCCTGTCCAATCTGTTTCTCTTCGACGAGAAAGCGAAATCGCGGCACACCGTGAGAAGAAATCCACTGATTTGTGCGGGCCGTATTGTCCGCGCGATACAGCAAGGCAAAGGCGGCCAGGAGGCGGGAGACGGGACAGAGCCGAGGGTGGGATGGCTGGAACGAGGGAAAGGGGTGAGGGTGAAACAGGCAAGGGGAGGTAACGCGATTTCCCTAATGCCTTCCAGCCCACGGAGTTGAATGTTATTATGCACGGTGAAGACTTTATAATAGGACGTTGAAACTCTTTAAAACTCGCGGAGAGCGGATCCTCTAACCCCCGCCGCGCTGCCCCTCGTTCGGAGGCGAAAGGGCTCGTCACTTCTCCGACACTCGAACGATTTTCTTAGTTACACTCAAAAATTGAGAGGCTCGTTCCGGGCCGCGCCGTTCTTCGCCTCTTTGGATTTTGTCGAACCTCTAAAGGATTCCCTTCTATCGAACGAATCGCGTGGATCATCTTCCATCAGTGTCCGAGTATTCGAGTATTTCCCAGCGCGTAGAAAATATTTTCCTTCGCAAGTATTATTCAACACACGTAATATTGAATTACACTTCAATTAACGAGATACCTGCGAACGTTTTCGTTGCAAATTATGTTAATGAGAAACGAACGCAAAGTTCCTCCTATTAAAAAAAAGGAAAAAAAAACAAATTTTACATATTTAAAAATATAATGGAACGCCAATAAACGGCAAAACGAGCCCAAGAAGATGATTTGCGTCGCAATCTGCCGCGTCGAGCACGCATGAATTAATCGATCAGCTCATAAGCAGAAAGTGACACGAATCACCGATCGTCGGTGATGCTTTCCGGCCAGCCTCAACAACCCCCTTTGTCTTTGATCGCATTAATCACGTGGAAGCGGCGCGGCCGGGCGATGGGTATCCACCACGCGGTGGTAGGAGAAAGAAAAACAGAACCCCTTAAAATAATCTGGCCCGAAATGAAATCAGCCAAGGCAATTTCCAGCCCCTGTAGCCAACGGTGATGTTAACAGCGCCGGCGGTTTTATCCATCCACTCTCTCTGGTGCCATCCCTGATTCGAGCGCGGTGCAACCGACAAATGACGACGCGGCAACCCCCTCGCGGCGGCCCACGGAATTAAAGATCCCGAGATAAGGGTGTCATCCTTCGCTATGCATTATGTGTTCGGCAAAAAGCTCCGGGTCTCCCCCTCCCCCTCAAGCTATCCTAACACTCTGCGTCTCGTTCTCGCCCGGTTTCGCGCATCTTCTCACCCCCTCGCCACCCTCTTTTTCTACCTCCTCTCAATTTCCTCTCTGTCCGTTCTCTCTTCCTTTCTCTTACGGCACTTCGTCTTCTCTTCTCTCCTCGCCTCTCTCCTCTTCTACGTTCGTTGACTCTGTTTCGCCCGAAGAAGATTCCAATTAATCTCCCTCGTACTTTTTCCACTCCCCACTTGCCGCGTGCGACGTTACGCGATGTGAAAGTTACGCTTTATTCCGCCGCAGCAGCAACTCTCGTCGATGGGAGCCACGTTTCACCACGTTGGACAGATGTATCGGTAAGTCTCGATCAAATTATCAACGGGTTCGGGTTCCAGCAAGGTCGATCGAAAGTGATCGTGTCTCGCGATTGCAAGGTAATTTGCGCACACTGATTGCCGAAGGTAAAGTATCGCGTGACGCAGCAGCATTTCCTAAAAGTGTCGAAGATTTCTCGGTTGGATGAAACGCGTTTTCATTTTCATTTATACGCGGTCATTGAGCTTGTCAAATTTGCGACAGAGCGCGAAATTCGATTTGGTTATGCGCCGATCAGGTATCGTGATCAGTAGCGGTGAAACAAACACGTTCCTCGTCAGCATCATCTACTCGAACTACTCAGCTACTATTCTGCTCGCCATTCCGATAGCCAACGATTCGTCCTCTTTCTTGCCCGTTTAGCGACCCTGTACAGTCCCGATAGCGGGTATCGATGCACTCGAACAATCCCTCCTATCTCGGCCAAGTGTGTTTTTATTTCCTGTTAATTGATTTTTTACACTCCGATACACCCTGACGAGGCTGCTCCTTTATGACGCGGCGCGCGTTTTGTCGCGTATCCATGGAAATGGTCCCGCAGCATCGGCAGCTACGATATTAACGGGGTAGATACCAAGAGGGAAAAGGGTTCGCGACTAATTGAAATCGCGATGTTCCCGTACTTCGGTCGCGACGTACTTTCTTTCTCCTTTTTTTCTTTTTTTCTTTTTTCCTCTGCCTTGCAACAGCCAAGCAAGAAAAAAGATGAAGGGGGAGGGGAAAGATAAAGAGAGATAGAAATCGGAGCTGTTCGCGAGCGAGGGTGAGAGAGTTCAGCGACTTCTTTCTTGCCGGGACAAGCAAACTGGCTAGTCCACTTTCATACACGAGAACATATAAAATCCCTTTTCACGAAACACCCCTCGTAAACTTTCTTTCCTACGCGTTCGCTATCTTCGTATCGCCATTCAGCTTCCCTGTCCCCGTGCCGAAAACTCGCACGCGCCCGCTCGTGCACGTTCGTGTTACGCGCGCGCAAGTGTATACGTGACGTTACCACGACACGCTTGGAACGTCGGCGAAGTAGATTTTTCCGCACCTCGATATGATTAATATCCTTGCGAGATAGGAGGGTGCCGGTCGGGTGAAGGAAGATAGAGGAACGGGGGGGGTAGAAAAGTTGAAGGTAAACTGGAACGAAGAAAGAAGTCGGAACGGAAGTAGGGAGGAAAGAAAGAAAGAAAGAGAGAGAGAGAGAGAGACAGAGGGTGAGGGCAGAAGGAAGAAACGAGGGGGAAAAAAGAGAAGGATGAAGGGTGAAGGAGGGTGAAGGTAGCCGAGGTAAAAGGGAACGGTTATGGGCCTGGTGGTCGCTTGCCGTACAGCAAATCCCCGTCAACCGCATTCAATTACGATGTTATCGCGAATACAGATGACGGTTATTTCCTTCGGTACACCCTATACGTAACGTTCGCGATGCGGCGCGACGCAGGGCGACGCCAACGTCGCTTCTCCGTCCAAAGTTAAGGCAGTATATCGTGTAATGGTGGGTTGGCCGGTCGCCTGTGTGATTGCTTTAGGATGCGCGCCGACAATACACCGGGATAAAGCGACTCCGATTTCGACCAACGACAGTTACGCGCGCCATCCTTCCGCGCCCCAGCCCCCGTCCACCCGATATTACCTCGTTATTCCTCCTCTGGTCACCCTTCCCAACGAATTTCCACTTTGCTCCCATCGATTCTGCCATCGTTTTGTTTTTCTTTTTTTTCCCCCCCGCCAGATGCAGAGATTTTGCAAACAATCCGAGAACGCAAATAATTGAAACTTTCGACGCGCGATCGATCGTTAATTCGATTCGATGCACGATCCGAGCGATTCGATCAACCGGAAGCTCGAGGAAGGGGAGTCGTCGTCGCGCGAATCGCGGGAGGCGATCGGCCTCCTTTGGAAACCGTGTACCGCGTCACTTTTCGGTACATGGTTTGTCGAGCACGACGACACCGAGGGCCACCCTCCGCGTTTTCGAGCGATAAAACCTGAAATACGAGCGCGCATGCCGGTCGAACGTCTATTCGCCTCGAACCGAAAAAGGATGTCCGGTTCATAACACGGCGCGCTCCCGTGCGCCCCGTTGCTTCCGTGAGTTACTTTGCACGCCGCTTTCAAAAGGAACCACCAACCCTCGCCACTTTGCCGGCTCATTCTCCTATCCCCTCTTCTCTGAAGGTAGAGTTTTCCATAGGCGATCATCAAACGCGTACGCGAATGCAACGTTTGAAAATCAAGAACATCCTTCGTTTAATCAACAGAATCTCTGTCGCGTCAAAAATTTGCTTCCGTATCATTCACTGAACTGAAAGAGGTGATCGTAATGTCGCTTTCAGCAAAATGAAAGGCAGGGGAGAGCAAACGAGACAACCGGGACAACGAATTTTTGCCATAATCGGGGTAAATTATTTAACTGCTGATCGCGTTGCTCCGAATTTCTGCTCAACCACAACGATCCACCCTTCCACTTATTTTATCGGTTACGGGTCAACGGTGACGAAAACGCGGTTAAGACGTCGTTCTCGAGTCACAGTTCCGTTCACGGCTGCCACCGTGGCGCCTAGCTTCCTTCTTCTTCTTGCTCGCAACTCCCGCTAAATATACGCTTATACATTATTCGCCGGTTACGTAGCAAATAATTCGGCCGCGGGCACCACAGGAGATCGATAAATTGTATTACATAAATAACGATCGCGCGTGGCGTCGATGTTATCCCGCAATACGTTAGAATGAACTATCTTGCGCCGAATCGCGGATGATACCCGTGATCTGTGGCGCCTGACTCGGCCAACCTAACCAACCGCCTCCGTTGCCAGGAATTATAGTACAGCAGCACTCTTCCCTGCCTAGAAATGATACTCGATATTTTTCTTCGATACGGCGAAGGCACAAACGTGTCGTTAGACTTTTGCGATTCGAATTTACGAAGTATGACACGCGTGCGTGTTGTTAATTACACGCAGAAACAGAAATCTAGAGAACAGTTTTTTTTTTTCCAAGATGAGAGTAAAGTTGAAGGGTGGTACAAAGGGGTACAGGGGGATTTTAAGAGAAGAAAAAGTCGGGAAAAAAAGAATAAAATTCGTCCGACGCTTCGTTTTCGAAAAGAAAAATCAATTCCAAAATTTTATCTAGCACTGTCCCGTTTGAATAAGGCTTGACTTGTGAATTTTATCTCGTAGTGAACTAATATTGCTGTCAGTGCTTGTGTTCATAAATATTTCCAATATCGTGGAAATGCGTTGAAATTTTATTACTTCAAAAATTGTTGGAAAATGTTTCCCATCATGGGTTCGATACACAGTTGTGCCCTTATGAACAATGTGCAACATGTTCTGCTATTTTATTGTGTCAAATGCACGAACAATCTTCTCTTTTAATTGCTTCTCTTTCAATGCTTGTATCTTCATCTTGATATACAATTGACTTGACATGACTTCATGAAAGTATTAGATAAAATTGTACGGTAGACTCTCTCTCGAAAGAATTTTATCCTTTCTTTTCAATTTATTTTTTTCTCGTAGAATCACTCTGCGTATGCGCAATTTGTATCTGATCAAGTCGTTCACTTCAAGGATTTCAAAATTCGCTTTTCTCGAAATTGGGATCCCAAGTTGATCTTGAGATTTACTTTTATTTTTCTCGGCAACAGAGAATCTTCGTCGACGTTCTAGATTAGGGATAGACACTTACAGGAACCTATCGGCGATACGCTCGACTGTTCGGGACTGATCGAAGGCAATAATCGCGCGTAAGCAGGGCGTTAAGGGCAAGTTAGTTGTCTGTAAGCCCCAAACTACGAATTAGCGCGGCGGGCCATCGCGGAGAAAGTTTCGGCGCGGCGCCGTACTTCCGGTAGCCCTTAACCACCAGAATACGAATACGAAGGCGCGAGAACGGCGTCAGAATTGAACTAAGAATATTACCGCTGGGAGGGCACACTAATTGCACGTACTAATTACGCGGCCATGCTAACGACCACGATATTTCAATTTCAGGCGACAATGGTCACGTTCTCGCCTGCTAAAGGGTTAAGTTTAGATATAAGGGCCGAATACCGGCAGATTTATATCGTTCAGCTTGACTAAGAGATCTTGAATAAATTTTCACGTTGTCAATTAACTTCTTTTTTTTCGTGGATTTTCCTCCCTTGTAATTATATACAGTGGCGTGCGAGATTGTTGCTGCAAGTGTAATTTATCTAGAATCCGTAAGGATTTTACATTGGCTTATTTATCAATTTGAGATTTATGGCAAAGTGTTCTACTCCCACTTAGTAATAGTTAATATCAATTATCTACAGCTTTGCACGCATCATCATTTTTCTTACTATTTTACTTCCGTGAAGCATTCTGTATTTATTTTCGTTTTTACAGCATTAACTATCGTAGTAGCAAAAACAAAAAATAGGAGAAAAACAAATACTGTATTTGTTTTAAATACCATTAGGTTACCATTAAGTAATGTCGTGTCCTTCATATTTAATATTACCATCTAGTGACAATAAATTTATTATAACGTAACCTGTATTCTAGTTAAATATATTGACATTTAGTGTGCTTATTGTTAAATTATATCATAGATTAAAACTGTATGAACTCTTAAATAAAATACAATTTTGCACAGTGTCAAGAAACGACATTACTTGTGGATAGCCCTAATATATTCAAAGTCAAATTAGGAAATCTAAATTGAACTTTAACACGAGTCTAGCTCTCTGTCGCGAGAATCGTATCGAAGAATAGGATGAAAAATCGGCTGTTCGGTGATAAACGGCAAGGTGCCTTCGGGCAAACGTTAAACGCGTCGATATTTCAATTTTAATAGCGGTCACGTTTGCGCAAGTAATGGAACAGCGCGAAGTGTACACACCGATTAAAGTATGTCCCAGGGAAAAGTGGTACATGCTAATTAGCCGACGATACGTAGCGGGGTGCGCGGTCGATGTTAACTACCTCGATATATTCCGAATTTAGGGGACAGGAGTTTCGTTTGCGTAATCAATAGAGCGCGAGCGGACGCGAAACGCTCCGACGCGATTGAAGAGCCAGCCGCCGGCTGCGAATTGGATATAATCAACGAGAAAAGTGGCGACGATATTTTCATTATCGTTCGTCCGTGACGCTTCAACAACACAGGGCTTCGCCCTGTTGTCATTTTCGCGGGGATCGTTCGGAAACATCCGGCAAAACCGAATCTGTTAAACTCGGCGAGCACCGACGCGTAGGAATCAGCCGGTTTCGCGCGTCGATGTTTCTCTCGTTATTTGTATAAATCTCGTCCAGCTTGCCAGTCCCAGTTATACCCAAATAAAACGACGAGCCGCGCCGAGCAATTTGCGCGCGTGTCGTCAGCGATTGAAAAGATTCGAGCGGGGCGTTCGCCTTACTTTTCCCCCCGACCGCGGGGGATAGTAGAATACGTTAATGTCGTCTCGTTTAAGCGAGGCTATTTAACGAGTTTTTGATGCTGAAACGAGTTGTCGGGAATAGAAAATCTGTAATTACCGCGTCCTCGCGCGGATGTAATTTACGCTAATTAACTTGAAAGCATTTCCTCTTTTTCCTTTTTCTTTTCTCTCCTTTATCGTCGGTGTGCCGCCTCTCACTGTTTCTCGCGCTCGCCTCAGATCGTGTTTGAAGCTTTCCTTTTTGTCGTAACTTTGTCGGCTGCGATTCCATAATTGAGAGAGGGAGAGAGAGAGAATTGACTAATCGAATGACGCAGTAACCGCCCATTCCTCGTGGCTAGAACGAGCGGATCGCCGTGGTAATAAGACGATTCTCTCGTCGGAAACGTCCCACCGACTCAAGAAAGAACAGAGAACGATCCTTCTCTTTCGTTCGTTCGTTCGTTCGATCCCAGTTCCTTTCTATTTCTCTCCTTGGCTACTACTAGGCGCGTCTCCTTGGCGTTTTCTCCCTTGGTTCCTTCGTTCTACCGTGGCCCGTAAGCCCGACGGGGATCGTTCACGATTTTACGAGGGACTAGAGTCGAGTATCGGTGGGCAATTATCCGCGAAACAAACAGGTCCGCGAGGGAAAGTCTAACGACTGCCGGGGTCTTCCCAGCGATTACCTCAAAGCAAACCGCCTAACAAGACATTGTTCCGAATAGCTTAGCCATTCTACTCCGGCGTGGCCCTTTTCCACCCTCACACCCACTCCAGCGAAACCTCTTCCCACATAGAGAGAAGAACCACCACATCCAGCGGGACGACCGAACCCGGCAGCAGTTAACAACCCTGGTCTGGCGACGGTCGTTAGCAACCAACCTCATGCACCACCATCCGTACCCCACCTTCGACTTTCTCGCTCTCCTCTCCTCTCTTCTGGCTCGTCTCGTTTCGTCTCTTCTCTTCTCTCCTCTCCTCTTCACCGCATCTAGCACCGTCGTCTCCTAATTCAAATCTGTGCTCCGTTACCCGCCGCTGGTCTGCGGACGTTGATGAGCGTGCGGGAAACGTCCGTGCATCACGGAAACGGTCCGTTAATAGCGCGCACCATCCCTCTGTCAAAGGTTAAACGTTGGCCCGACGTCGTATCGTTTCTTTCCTTTCTTCCAGCTCGAATTTGCCCCGTTGTCATTCGACCAACATTCGATTCCTTGAACACTTTCATTTAAAACCGGCGTTCAAATCGGATCTTTTCCCTTTTCGTCGTACACTTACACACGTAATATCGTGATTAAATTGATTATGTAAGATTGTTTCCGCAACACGTAGAACGATTCTATCAGTTGTATTGTCAAAGCTATAAATTTGCATAAAAACATTCGCTGTCTGATATAAACGACAGTGCGACGTTTTTTGTTTTGCAAAGTAACGAGACGGCGGCTACTCCACGAAACAAAGGCAGTGAACGCGTAATTCTGAAATATCACTTTTGAAACACTGGGGATTAAGAAAGTCTTTGCACACGCGGGACGAAGATAATGTGGAAAATAACTGAAACGCATGAATGTGCCGTTTTTCCTCCGCTTTTACCTCCGCGTCTTTGTTAGATCCGCTGATCATATACACATATACGTACATACGTGAGCAGAAGTCAGAAGGCGTTAATGAATTAAATGAGCCGCGCGACACTTCGCAGCTACTCATTAATTAATCAAGTGTGTTTTCCAACAAGAACCGCGGAAGTGAGAGATCATACAAAGATATAAATCCCCCCTCGTAGTAACTTATTCTTCGAACTAAATCTGGCTATAGAATCATCTCGTCGATGAGGCATCAAGAGACCTCGTTCCCGATAAGAACAAGGAGAGAGAAATAGAGTGAGAGAGAGAGGAGGGGCACGGTCGACTAGTAACTCGCTCCTTTAAAAAAGTTCTTTCGAGTATATTCGCGCGTTAACGGCATTATCGCCGCCGCGATAAAATCCCCCGGGGTGATAATATATTCCGGCAGCCAGGCCGAGGAAAAAAGAACAAAAAGAAAGAAAGAAAAATACAGATTAAGGTATCCTAAGCACGGATTTAATGCTTATTTATACGCCGCTAAGCACCGGCATTACCGGCGTATTACGATCCTAGGCAGTCGCGCGAACTTTTTTCACGCCTTCCTTCTCGCGCCCGTCTCTCTTCTTCTCAATCTCTCCCCGCCGCGAATTAGCGAGCCACGATTAATTTTGATAATTCGCAGATGCCGCGAGAAACACCGTGGAGACCTCTCCTCTCGTTCTGCAACGCTCACTCACAATCAGAGGAACTTTACGTTTGCGATTTTATCGTTGCGGTTCCACCAGGTCGTTAACGGACCTTGAGGTACGACTTCTTTTCTACGGTTCGACGGTTAAATCGAAGATTATACGGGTAACAAAGAGACGGAGACGCGAAGACGAATCGGTTTACGAGGCTGTCGGATCCGAAGGATCGGAGCGTGCTCCGTACGAGACTTCCCTTCGAAACCTAACGAAACTTTCTCGAAACGTTGGTTGGTTTTCCCTCTCGGTCTCTAGCCGAGTTTTAAGTATTTGATTACCACCCCGCACAGCCGTAACGCGTTCGCGTTCAATGAGCCACCGTTGCTGTTCGTTGGTAGCTGGAACGCCAGCTCTGCACGCGATTCGAGCCACCCTGCTCGACAGACTTACGATACTTTGTTACTGCACCGTTAATTTTAACGTCTCGTACGTGCCACCGATTTCTCCCTCCCAGCCTTCTCGATTCCCACCCTCGCCTACGAAAAAAAGGCGCGTAAACTTCTATCTTTATCTTTCGTAATTTTTCTCTCCCGTTCAGTGGCGACGATTGTCTCGCGATCGAAATCGACGCGCGAGAAATACGAGAATCGAACGTAAAGTGACTTCGATTCGTCTGATTGAAATCACGTTTGTCACTTAAAACGCGGATGGAGGAAAATCGGCGCGCGAACACCGTAATTATCCGCCCTCGTTCGCGCGATCGGTAAGACGATCATCGACTATCCAGCGGCTTGATTCGGTGTCGTTAGAGGGAATGATTTCACGCCACCCTGGGGAGCGTCACGACGGAGGCATTATCACCGGGTAAGCCTACGGAATTAATATCAGAGCTCCCTTCTATCTTCGTGCTATCTCGCGATACAGCGCTTCCATAACTTTCCAGTTTTAAACGGCCGCGGAGATAAATCGAAGATCGCGGCGATAAACGCACGCTGGAACGGGAGGCAATTTCGTCGTGATCGACGTTTGAATAATAATTTCCAAATTCCCAAGTTTGGTGGTTAGTTAGTTTGGTGAATTAAACTATGACGTAATTCTGTGATATATTCAATATATAGTTAAATATGTTACAGTCAATTAAATACATCGTGGATAATTAAACTATAATGTAATTATTTATCGTTTGTATTTACTAAAATGTTTCATGAATTATTGTTGGGACAAGAATCACGTTGGCGGTTTTTGAGGCTATTTACATTTTGCTACAAGATGATAATGAAGCTTAACTAGCTAATAGTAATGACATTGATGAATTAATTACGAGCCAGGCAACAAGTCAAATTTCATTTGGACAATTTTATAATTTAACACAGTTGCAACGTGTGAACATTAAAATTAATTCCCGTTGCATCTGCCATTGATACTTTAAATTGCCTCAGATGAAATTAATTTTAGGGGCGAATCTGCCGGGAAACGTATAATTGCTTGTGTCGTTCGCACTATTTATTGGAAGGAATTAGAAAAATAAACGNCCCCCCGCAGTTTATCGGATTTCTAGGCGAGCTAGTTCAGCAACGCGAGCGAAGCTGCGCGTACCTATATCTCGCAGCGATTATGAAGGGTGTCATAATGTTTCTCACGAAAATCCAATTTATCCGAAAAGCTATCGTCGATACGGTTGGATCCGCGTTTCGATATTGCGACGCTCGTTAATACCGCGATTCTCTTCCGTCACTTTAATAGATGTCGCCGTGGAAAATCAATTCGTTCCAATTTGCCTAGCTTCCTCCCCCCTTTCTCTCTCTCTTTCTCTTTCTCTTTTTCTTTCTTTCTCTCTTTCTCTTCTGATTCTTTTTGATTCTCCGTTACTCTCGCGGATGGTAAGTATCACGGATGGCGAGCGTGACTTGACGTGTGCACGACACGCGGCCTGGTTCGTCCTTAACGAACGAGAGCGTCTCGGCCATCGTCGACGTGAACACGCGCGTGTGCACCCGGTTACTGCTCGTCGGCAGCGTTTATTCTTTTTTGTTTCACGGCGTTTTATTTACTTTGATCCTTCATGGTTCACGTTATAATTTTTATTGGCTTCCACACGTCGACAATATCCGTTTCGAGCACTCCGACGAAATGAATTGCAATATTTGCCGACTAAATTGGCGGGCATATTTTCGAGCGGATGGATCGATTGGAAAGCCAATAACGAACATTTTCGCGGAGGCGGAGGACGAGAGGGAACAAGGACGGGGGGGGCGGAACGACGGAGAATGATTGATTGGTATCCTTTTCTGATCCTCGAATTTTTTCGCGGTAATTAAACGGATCAAGACCCGACGTCGTGTCGTCGAGGAGCTGAATAACATTTATATTATATATCGTATACAACGCATCTTGGATCGCGAGTTACAGGATTTGAAAAGAAAGCGAAACCCACGTTCCCCCTCGGATCTCGTGGAGCAAAGTATCGATGAATTCGCAAAGTGTTTTGAAAGCTGGATCTGGAGCTGGCCCGGTTGATTGAATTGTTCGAGCGATCAATAGAGAGTCTTTTGTTTCTCCGCGGCTAATCGATCGTGGATGTCGGGCCGACAATGAGGCACCGGTGACCCGTTTCCTTAATATATCACGTCAATAGGAATTCTTCGGTCCCGCAACTTCCACTTGGCGATCGTTCGTTATTTCCAGACGATCGTTGGATTCTCGAAGCGAGAATTACGCGCTGCAGGAGATTTTCTAACTCTGAATAAACAAAGAAACGATGGGAATTAACGACGATGGAAACTAATAGCCAGTTGGGAAAACCGGCGCGGACGGAACGAGGAAATCGGAGGAACGAGCGGATTAGGTCGTAGGTATAGGCCTCCGGGCGGCAGTGAACCGATCGAAAGCCTGTCGCGTAACGGCGTGGCGCGGCGGCGGCAGCAGGCTGCTACGTCAGGTCCACGGAGTGAAGTAAAATGGACTTGAAGGGTTATGGCCAGCCATCCGTGGGCTTATGGGCTGATCGCGACCGATAGAATCAGCGTTCTGCCTCCGTGCTTTTGCTCATAATCACTTTTCGATTAATTAAATTTTACGCCCTCTGTCGTCGATAAACATTAAATTTAACGGGTCGCTCCTGCCACGCCGTTACTACTCGTTACGGTCTATAAGCGCGTCGCTACCGCCGCCTCTCAAAAACGCGCAGCGCCACGCACACCTATAAAACCCGACACGTTGCCCGTTTTTTCGCTACGCAATATCGCTCCTTTTATTTCCATTTTTTTTCTTCTTTTTTTTTTTGTTTTGTTTTTTCACGTTCGTACCGTTCCTAATACTTCCCGCCTGTATCCTGTTTGCGCGATATCAATTTCGATTGTGCACGCGTCGGCGGAGGGGGGGGGCGGAGAGGACGAAACGCGAGGAGGAACGCGATCGCGAGAGTTCGCAAGGGCATCGACGAGCGGCGACGAGCGGAGGGTGAACGGAACCGGCCGAATCGCGGAGAAGGACGAGTGTTAATTGGATCGAGCTGTCTGCAAGAATATCGGTTCAATTAAGAATGGTAAGTGGTGCCGTTAATTTGAATTCCTCGAAGGCCTCGGCCCGTTTCCTTTGGCCCCCGCGACGCGGCCTCTCATAAATATGCGCTCGATAGTTAACCTTTTTCTCGTCGCTTTCGTCATTCATGAGCCTCGAGCTCGCCGAAGAAATCGAGCGGATAAAGCGGGGAAAGTCAGTCGATCGAATCGTTTCCTCTTTATTTCACTCTCTTGCGCCCACCTCCTCCTCCTCCTCCTCCTCCTCCTCCTCCTCCTCCTCCTCCTCCACTTCTGTGCCGTGGCGGAGTTCGATCGGAGCGGCCGAATCATTGTACTCGCTTGGCAAAATCGAGGAACACACAAAGACATTCTGAAGTCTTCACGGGTATCCGTGAGGCGGCGCGGGGCAAAATCTGGCGAAGGCGGTAATTAAATTAATTAGCCTTCTTGAGGATGCAAGGATACCAAGACCGGCCAAGAAAGTCAGCGGAACGCTGCGACGAAGAGAAACGGCCGGCTCCGCTTCTTTTTCCTTAAAACGGTCTTAATTATCAGGGAATTTTCTCCCTCTGTTTCCTCCCCCTGTTTCGACCCCACCTCTCTCTCTCTCTCTCTCTCTCGCTCTCTCTTTCTCCGCAGCTTTTCTTCTTGTTTTCCTTTACTTCTTTCTCCCCTGTTCCCTCGGTAAATTCTCTCTCCTCCCTGGCTCCTCTCGTTCTCCTCGTCCCTCTGCCAGCAGAGGAGAGGCTGCGAAGCCTCGCCCTTTCCTCTTCGTTCGCGCTCACACTTCCTGTCTTGGTCCTTCTTCCGGCTATTTATTAAGTTTTTACTTATGGCGGCGACTGCACAACAATCGTCCGAAGCGAGCAGCCGGCCGATCGGATTCGCGCGTTTCCACGGCCGGACGAAACTTTCGCCGCGCGCAGCCTGGCCATAGGACGGCTCACTTTCCATGAAAGAAGCAAAGCACTCAGAGTAATTAGAAGCGGAATTATATTCCGCCGCATCCTGTTTCAGTTTATAAACAAGGACTCTTAAATGAAGTTCCCTCGGAAGAGCGGGGCGCTTTAATGCCCCAACGCCACGCGTTCATGTGTTCTCGATCTTTGCCGTTTCTCTTTTCTTTTCTTATTCGTTTTACCATTGGGCCGCTCGACCTGCCTTTCGAGTTCTATCTAGACCTCATCTTGCGTGGAATTCGTCGTTCCGATTCCGATTTGTACTTCGACTTTTTTTTTTTCTTTTTTTTTGGAGAAGAAACATTTTTACGATCTTTTAATATCGATGAACCGACAGTGAAAAGAACAAATTTTCGAAACACTTGTTTTGGGAAATTTATAATAATTAATAGATTAATAGATTTTCGCACGTACTCTCTGCAATTTTGCAGCACGTGGAGCAGCCGTACTTATCGTACGTTTCTCACCTTTCGTCAATTGCACGTTTTCGTTTGTTAAATGGACGTGGAACAAATTACAAGCAGATTTCCCAGAACGCACAACGCAAAATGATGAAATCCGACAGTGCTGGAATTTCAATTATAAAACCATCTGCGGTAATTAAAAGGCCAAGCGACCGTGCACGATTTCCCAAAGACGTGTATTGTGTTAACTTTCTGTTATTAATTATTATTTTCCAAGCGTATCGATTGGCTGGCACCGGATAATTGGACCCACGGACCGTTAATAATGCAGCTTCCTCGTTGAGTTAATATTCATAAATTAGCGTTACAATAGAATTTGTTACGCGTACAACTACAGACTCGCCGGGGACGGTACCGGCGATCCAATTTCGCAGAGCAGCTTGAAAACCGGTATAAAGTTATCGCGGGACTCTCAAATCGTCTTGCGTGATTTTCGCGTGACGATTTCATCGGGGGAATCGAGTTTCAACGAGGTGTATATTCAGGTCGTTTAAACGCAACAAAATTAAATTCGATACAAGTTGCGTCGTAATTGTGAATAATATTATCGTGAAATGAATCTTCAGGCAATTACATTTAACCGTTCATAGACGATCTTGGATTTCTTTCACCGTTGATAATATCGATGAATAGCACGTGTTCAAGCACGTGGATTTTAGTCCAGCGCAAGTTAGTCCTTCCAAAATTACGTTAAAAATTAAATAAATTTTATTTATTCGTTGTATAATCGTATTATATTACGAACAACACATAAAATGAAGCAAAGAAAAGTTTTTATTTTATCAATTTCGTTCGCTTCATCGAATCGATTGTGCAAGGAAATTTAGCAGCACTTGCGGGACTTGTAACTGGTAAAATTTCGCTGATGATATTTCGTTGTATAATTTCAGTTCATTCGTCATGAGATGAAGCAAAGAAAAGTTTTTATTTTATCAGTGTGGCAATTTCGTTTGTTTGATCAAACTAATTGTGCAAGGAAATTTATCAGTGCTTGCAGAGCTCGTAACTGGTAAAATTTCGCTAATAATATTAGTTCGATTACGTCGGGCGACCCGTGTGATATCACGACGCGTAAGTGGTTAAGCGTTTGGCGCCAGTAGAAACGGCGGCAGCGCGAGTCGGCCGACGTTTCTCCGGCATCGATCTCTCGGTGTTATCGAACACGCGTGCAACGCTGAACGATCCCAGGGGAGCCGTAGCTCGATACTCCGCGCCGGCAGCCTCGCCGCGCGACTGCGAAATTAGCGGGAAGCCCCTCTACTCGAGGCTGTTCTCTCCTCTCCCGAGGAGAGAAGTTCCAACTTCCTAAGCTCGACCTAAGTTCGGTGCTTCCGCCAGGCCATTCGCTCCTCCGCGCTTCCTTCGCGATCTCTTCCCCTTGCTGCCTGAGGTACTCGCGAGTCCTTCAGCTTACGGCCCTCGTTCCCCAGACGCGAACAACCGATGGTCCCCGTGAGTCGTAGACAGAGAGAAAAAGAGAGAGAGAGAGAGAAAGAAAGAGAGAGACACGCGTTTTAGTTTTTAATGATTATTGCGTCCCAACGCCCTGGTCGGGCCAGGTAGCTAGACATTAGCCGACGCGACGGTCTCCCTTTCGCGCATTTGCATATCTTTCCAGCCGTTAGGAATTGCCTGCTGGCTGCTTTCGCCCGCCCTAACCAGGCTATATCTACTTGCACGGACGTACTCCAACTTTTAAGCCCTTCGCTACGTTTCTCTTGCCCCCTTTCTCTCCTTCTCACTTTCTCTCTCTCTCTATCTCTCATGTTTTCTTCTCTTTTCTTCGTTTCACCGGCACACAACCATCCCCTCCCTTTCGCATTGTTCGCCTTTGCTTCTCTGTCCCGCTTCTCCGCGTCCGTGTCCTCCTTTATGCGCGCGGCAGCCGCGCTTGTAATTTCTCTCTTCCTGGTCCTCCCCCGCCGCTGCCTTCCCCCTTCCTTTAATGGCACTCGGTTTTCGAGTGCTTTAATTAACGTTTTGTCAGGCGTTCTTTAATTAGGCCGCTTTTCGAAAAAAGAAGAAAAGAAAGAAAGAAAGAAAAAAAAAGAAATCAGTCACCGAGTGTGAGTCAGTGTACCGCGCCGTGGGCCACGATCTGTTTCTCTCGCTGCTTCTCTCGCTAATCGTCTGATGCCCGGAACCGGATGTTTGCCCCTTCGATCAGCTGCACTGCCGTGAATCAACGATCACCGGATCATGTGTGTGTTTCGCGTGGAAGATTCCTAGAGGAACACAACGATGTTAATCTGATTGTATACTTTGCGATTCCATGGAGAATATTTTGATCTCGAAAGCGTATCTGTTCGAAGAAGTGATCGGGGAAGAAAGAAACGAGAAAAAATAATTTTCATCGACTAACCAAATAGAAAAACGATTTATTTTTCAAAGGTTTAATTTTCAATCAGTTACGGTAGAATTTCTACACGTATAGAATCGTTGTATCTGAGTTTCTAAAGTATTTCGCATTTCAATGATTTAATTTCACGTCTGATTGGACAAGACAAGTTCACAGTCCACTACTGCGATATTATACACATATCACACAACCAGCAACGTGGTTGTTGAAGATCGAATCACAGGATTGATCAAGATCGAATCAGTCTCGAAGTCGTTCAAAGCATTGTCAAGATTATTAGAGATTTGTTACTCGAGATCCGACAGATTCATTCGAGGGCACGGTCGAGATTGTTCGTTTGATAATATTCAGAAATTACTCAGCACGAGTAACAAGCAAACCGATCGTGCGCCACGTTTTAAAGGCGTACACCTTCCCGTTGCACTCTATCTTCCCGCGAACGTAGTATCTCGTCGAGATGGTACCCTCGGAATCCGTGATTCTCGCCGGAGAACGATTTCTCGCCTGGCGAATGCTCACGGCCCATTAAATTTTCACGCCACGATCGTCGAAATTCGCGAGTACCGTGCTCTCTCTTCTTATCGTCGGAACGAGCAAGTTCATAACCTCATCGTATCGAGCGCGGTGTGGTTTACACGTTATTTAGCTTGCCACGCCGACGTAAGATTGCCCCGGCGAAACTATTGTCGTCGATCGGCGGCTGAAAGCGGAACGCGTTCGCCATCCGTTCACCTTTTACCAGACTCTTGGCGTTACGCGCGTCTAGTTACGACCATCGAAGAAACTATTCCCCCTTCCCTCCCTCCAGGTGAAACTAACCCCGGCGAGCGCGCCACACGGGGGTGTTTCGTAAGCGGCAGCTGGATGGAGGAGGCAGGTGGAGCGCGGCGAAATGGACAATAGTTGAACGGCCGTCGCCACGGACCCCTGTATAGAGATAATATCTGTATTTCATTAACATTATTCTCTGTGCGGTAGACTCGGCCCGTTTCTCTGTGTTCCGTGCACACGCCGCGAGACCCCCGACGACGAGGTAAAGGCACTCGATTGTGCGTTCGAAAACCCTTCCACTTCGGCAGTGTCTTTCGCGAAACGCGAAACTCCTTTCGAACACAGAAGCCTACGCTCTCGGTAATTAGAAACCGATTGCGCGTGGGATCTCATTTAAATTTCTGACTCTTGCCGGGGAAACGTTCGCGTCCGCCCCTCCTCGTGCTTGGCCCTCCGTTTTAAACGATTCGATATTTCGTTGTGTAGGTTCGACGACTGTCGGATATTATTCGTGTATATCGCGAGAACGTGAGCACGTTTGTTTACTCGTTTGAAAAGCGACCAACTAGCAAAGAGATAGGATGGAATGGATGAACAGTTGATGATCTAATTGATCTAATTGTAAGTCTAGACAGAATT
Source organism: Lepidotrigona ventralis hoosana (assembly GCA_002806875.1). Taxonomy (NCBI): domain Eukaryota; kingdom Metazoa; phylum Arthropoda; class Insecta; order Hymenoptera; family Apidae; genus Lepidotrigona; species Lepidotrigona ventralis. Next base: position 68,548 of record NIPQ01090470.1, read on the forward strand.
TGGCAATTGCGCTAAGGCGATTAATAGACAGAGTAATTCAATTCAAATTTGGGTGAACAAAAAATTTGAATCCTTCTCTGTCATCGGAACAAGTGTTTCATGCACGATCGATGCCCAAGTTCCCATAAAGAGTGACCTCGACCTGACCGAAATATGCTGTCGTCATGCTCACGCGTTAGACATGCTCGTAAAGATGGAAATGAATAACCAAGAAACAAATTACGCGATCATTGACGTTGAATCGGAGATTTAGAGAGAGAGAGAAAGAAAAGGAAAAAAAACAAAGCTAAAAATTCTAGACGAGAGAACGAACGAGGGATTCGCGGCGGGCCAGAAGCAAATCCGGTGGAGCAATGTGGCGGCTCTGGGGCGAGGAGGAGAGGGGGGGGAGGGGCATAGTTTACCGGGATCGTTACGGAGCAGAGCCGCGGAATTCAATAGCAACAAACTCCGGCCGCGGATATTATTCGGCAGTAAAATTTTATTTCGCCAGCATTTATTGGCGCGTTCGTAAAGCCGCTCGGCCGGACCGGCCGGACCGGCCGGCCTCTCTACGCCCGCGTTTATTTGATAACGACAAATTATTGTTACGAGAAAAAATGGCGGCTGCCTCTCACACTCTGCTGCCCCTTTCGTTCCCCTCGGCGCAGCACCGCGCGGCGTTTCGTTTCGTTGACCGGCTCATTCTCTCTCTCTCTCTCTCTCTCTCTCTCTCTCTCTGTCTCTTTGCAACGGCTCTCTGCACCGGTGTGCACGCACGCGGAAGGATAAAGGAGAGAGGGTTGAACGCGCGGTGCACGAAGGGGGAGGAGAGGAAGGAGAGGAGAGGGTTGGCTTTGGGCCTGAGCCCGAACCGACTATCGGGCGACGTGTCCGAACGCTAATCTCTCGATATTTTAGCGGATTTATATTTTCACCGGTTGCACTGGCTGCTGCCGCCGCGGCTCGATCCCCCGAGATATCTGCAGGGAAACGTACGACAGGCATATCATTCCTCCTTCGAGCTCTCTCCTCTCTCCTTTCTCTTCCTCTCTATCGTTGTCTCTCTCTACACTGCACGTTACTTCCACCACCTCCTCCCCC
>NIPQ01090470.1:69640-85757 GCA_002806875.1 Lepidotrigona ventralis hoosana
AAAAAAAAAAAAAAAAAAAAAAAGAAAGAAAGTAGATTACCGGGAATATCAGTAAATATATATACACGAACGAAAATTTTTTTTTTGAAACGAGAGCAACGGGAACGAGACGTGTATTAAGCCGTAATACGTCTCGTTACGTTGCGCCAGTCAACTCCATTATCGAATGCCATTGCTGGCACGCGTGTACACGTGGAACACACTCGTCCCGTGATACCACCGCGGATAATCACTGCCAGCGGATAGATTGTCGCGCGATATTTTTCCAATTCGCGGCAGGGATTTCACGTGTCAAAAAATGGATGGCGTATTGCGCGACAGCAGGAGAAAAGACAGGTCGATCGCAATGGAACACGGAAATAGGTAGAGAGGAAGAGGAGATGGAGGATGAGAAGGAATTCTGGCGTCGGGAAACACGTTAAGTTGTTTCGCGTTACGGTTGTGTTATGGGACATTGGATACGGCGCGATACAGGGTTGCCACGCGAGCGAAGCGGAGCAAAGCGAAGCGAAGGGTGCATCGTGCTCCATATAGGCACGCGGATATATCCTGGCTGCCGATGCTGCTCGCTGCACCTGATCCTGGTCGGCTAAATTGATGATATAATCCGCCATAACTCAGGATTACCGCGGAGGCCCGAGTATGTGTGCCGGTACGAGCGGAGAAGCCGCGCACCCTTCGGGGATCGCATCGCGAATATCGAGCATTCTGAACCGTCGTGTTCTCTCGCGACGTTACCCAATTCATCGCGTTCTTTCTGCTGCTGCTGCTGCCAGCCTCGAGACGCTTGTCAGCTCGTTCATTTTTATTAACAATCGCTCTTCCGTCACGGCAGAAGCTGCGATATTTCTTTCTTGCCCGAAAGAATTTTTTTCGGAATATGCGAGTCCCTCAGAGGACTGTGGATGGCCAATTGTTTAATTTCATCATGTAAGCGATTGAACGCTGACGTTTTTAAGAAATCACACGAGTGATAATGAAATTCCTGATTCGTTCGTGATTGCCGAGTACGTTTCAGATTGCGGAGTTAATCAATGTGGCTTCTGAAACGGTTCGTATAGCGGACTAGCGAGTAAGTAAATCACACTCCAATGTTCACGGGTTGCATGACTTTCGTTCGTTAGCGCGCTTCCTTTATTGCACAGCTGGATTGTTTAACTTATAAATAAGCTGCGGACTTTTATGCTTTCACGAAAAATTCTAACGTGCTAGGATAGAAACGTATAGAATGCACGTAATACAATTGTACATGTACATTTATATCGTACAGACCTCCTTGAATTCTTCTCGCAAAAATATGAAGAATATCATATTTCATAAATATCCTTGCACTATTTATAGACAATTAGAAATTCAACATTTTACGCTGCCTGTGTCAAAAATATCCTCATAAGAAATTTCCATTGTTGCAGCTCTCTGGCTCGATTTCACCCAAGTTGAACGCAGAAAGTGATCGTCGAGTCGCAGTGACGAAAGTGCGGATCTCATTGGAATTTCCAAGCGACGTTTCGCATTGTCGATTTATAAACTTAATCCTCCGCGTGTTCCGGACGTACATCTATGCCCCGTAACAATGTCGGAAGAGAGAGAGAAAGAAAGAGAAAGGAGAGCGAGGGAGCACGAACAACCGGCATGTCCTCCACAACGGAACCAACGTGTCCAACAGGCTTTTTGACTCTCCCCAGCGACCTGACGACCGTCTCATGCCTCAACGATTGTACACCGCTATCTCGCGGAGGATCATTGCACCCCTGCGAGGCTCTTAGGTACAGTAAATGGCGGCACAGCAAGAGGGGCTGAATCCATGCCAACTCGCAGCCACGCTAGCTAGCAAGGCGTTCGCCTCTTGCTGCCTGACGTTGTGTGTCGACCACCAGGCTGCTACTGCTGCTGCTGCCAGCCTCGAGCTATCGCAAAAACCTACTTACAGCCCGTGCACACGCTCTCGTGCAGTTGCTGCTGTGTGTACTACGATCAAGTACCGTGCTCGAGGTGGGACGCAACCCTCGAGGTTGGACGACCGGTTTGTCTCATTGTTATCCAACGATTCCCGCGAGAGGGTGGAGGACGCTTGCAGAAGGAGAAAAAGAAGAAAAAGAAAAAGAAGAAGAAGAAGGAGGAAGAGAGAGAGAGAGAGAGACTATGGCTCGTCCAGACTTTCTGCGGATAACGTTTATAGCAGACGGCGTGAGTTACTGCTAAGGCCTCGTTAGTTCTGTGGTCCGCAACTTCCGGCGAATCGGCGTCCCTCGACATCCACAACGGCGGCGACACGGAAAAAACCGACGAAGACGAACTAATCGGCTCTGTCTTTCTCTCTTTTTCTTTCTCTCTTTCTCGCAGTTTTCTCTCCCAATTCTCCTTGGAAAACTTTCGGCTGGATTATAGTTGGCGTTCATTATGGCGAGCTTCGTCCCGTCCACGAGTCCCGCGTTATTTAACGACCAACGCGGGCAACTTGTAACAAGTTGTCGCGACGAACTAGTAACTAGATTTCAATAATCTTCTCCCGGAGGGGGTTTCCGATTCGACGAGGCGCAATTAACGGGACAACGATATCCTCGATCGTGGCACGGAGTTCAGAGAGAGGTAGAACAAAGAATGACAAGGGACGAGAGGTGAAGAAAGAGAAAAAAAAAGAAAGAAAGAAAGAAAGAATGAAAATGTGTAAACGGGATCTCTCGAACGTATGGCACGGACGCTTAAGTCCTGCCATAAATATCGCTCGTTTGCCGGTGGCGCGAATCATGAAGCACGACCAGAAAAAATCCGTTCCTCAAACACGCGAAACGTCGAAATTTACAACCTTACGTTCGGAGGAGCGGAAGGGAGAAGCGGCTTTATGCAGATTTGTATCTAGACACGGGGCGCGAAATTTGTCTGTGGTCTTTGCGTCCCCAGCCCGCTGTTACACACGGAATTAACGAATTCTAAAATATTTTTGTTTGCCCGGCGTGAACATCTACTCTCTCCCCTTCTCGCTTCTGTCATTTCACGCGTAACGGAGATTAGTCGCACATTGCTCCAATGATTGCAGAATCCTCCGAGTTCTCCGTGAGATCTTGTCATTTAGCTTCAACGAAGCCAGACGAAACGGAGAAACGCTAGATGAAGCGTCTTGCAAGTTTCACGAGATTTGCGTCGAACACGATCACCCGAGACTCTGTAAAAAGTATTGTATGTACACAGTACTGACTGTGAACAGACTTCTCAATCTGAGAAGACCTGAATTGTCATCGGCGAGATTCGCAAGTGACTCGTTGGGAAAAATTCTGTCGGGAATCGCGTTGTTCACGTGGTTCCCGAATGGGCTGCGTGGCGGCGGCCTAGATACGAATCGAACATGGAACAAGCCTCGAAAAAGGCTCCTCTATGACGTATACCGCGGCTCGATTGACAAAGAGCCAGTCGACGAGTGGATTCGACACGGTCGCGAGACCCGCGTTATTCGATAACATCGTCTGAGACGATGCACCGGCTGGCTGAAGCTGGTTTCACGACTCATAAACTCTCTTTCGTCGCCTTGCTATCGACGTCCTTGGCCCCCTATTGCCTTCGATGGCGTTCCCGGCTCGCGGTCGAGCGATCGACGATATTTTTCGAGTTATTATGCGGCATGCGGTTCGTTTGTTCCTCCTGGCGAAAATGGAGATTATCGGGAAAATCGGTTAGTTTTGTCGACTGATCGATCAGTTGATAGCCTGTTGATCACTTATAGTTACAACTAGTCATTTTTATACTTTTACGAAATTTCCTTGATTGCGTATTATAATAAAAACTCCACTTTGGATATTACCATATGGATTTTTCCATATTCTGTACATATTTGCATCCTCAAATTCCCTACAAACGCGTAAAAAAGTACGGTTTATGATCGATCCCGAGACGATGATTGGTAATTTCACGTTTTCACATCTTCAAATCGTGCTTGACTAAAGACTCGAGTAAAGACTCGAGTGTCGGGGCACACAGCGGAAGAGAATCAGACGCCATGTTGCGCCGCAGTTGTTGAAAAACATCAGGCAGCAACGATGGATAAAGGTGGTAGCGATAGCAGGCCGGGGGAATTTGCTTGTATCTCGCCGGCCGACGAAAACCGATGACAAAGTTGCTTCTCGATAATGTTTCTTTAGTCTGAAGGGGTTGCTTCACGTTAAGGCTTCGGCAGTGACGCCATCGCTGGCACTCTTGCTCGGTATGTTAATTAACGGTATAAGCTTCCCAAGCCACGAGCCGTAAGGAGCCCTTTATATAACTAATTAGTACCGCTGGTATTCAGACTATTTACTTCATTTGGCTCGGCTTAGGCACCGCTACATCCAGCTTTTATTTCCACCCCTCTCGTTCCGTCTTCTCTCTTCCTCTTCCCCTCTCACCCTCAATGTCATCCTTACCCTGCCCGCCGCGTGTGTCTCGCCTCCCCTGCCATCGCATAGTTATCGCTATTCTTACTTTTTGCCCGCTGCCAGAATAATTCCGCGACGACACTTTGATCCCAGGACGCCATTGTCTGACTTCTCGCGCGAGTTTCGCCTTTGCCCGAACGAGCCTCGCTCACTTCGTCGGCATATTTTTCGTTAATCGACGGCAATCGGGATTGAAGTGAATCCAAATGGCGTTTCGGCTTCGTTCCTTTTCGTTCTCGCGACTGACGATGCGTTTGGGATAATACTCAGGAGTATTTTTTAGGATGACGTAGAGAATACTCCCTGCACTGATTGTCAGTCGAAAATGTTTTGGGAACACGTTGTACGCATTGTGAAACGCACGAATCTTCTAATGTTAATTGTGATTTTCTAAAATATTTTGGTACACTGTGCATAGAGAATGGACGTGTCTATCTGATAGACTGCAAGTCTATCAGAAATATTCAAAAGTCTCTAAAATAAAGAGTAACATTAATTTAATTAAAACACGGTAGACATAGAATAACTTCTTTCTTTAAAGGGTATTAAAAAAAAAAAAATGTTTCAACTATATTGGATTCTTTCCGGTCTTTATATAATGAAACAGTTAACAGTCTAGTTAATCCATGCACGTATAAAATAGTAAAGCGGCAGAGTGCTTTATTAAATACAAAATACAAAATTCAACAGGGATCGTCGTTTTCCCTTGCAAATCTGCTTCAAACAGCAGTGGTAAATAGAGAATCGTTGTTAAATGCTGTAAAGATACTGTGAAACGTCCATCCTTACGTAACGCGGTATTTATCAAAACCGGGCCTCTTCCGGAATTTTCTCGGCCGGGCCGTTCGCGTTCCATCTTCGTCGATTTGGAGCACGAATGTTGGAAATTGCCGCGATAAAACCGCGCGTAAAAGTGTAACAGTTCACGGAGTTAAGCAGCTACGCGAGGTTGGCCTAATAAAATTTCCGGCAGGGATTTCTCTCTCTCTCTCTCTCTTTCTCGCGCTCTCGAGTCCTCGATCGTTCCTGGCCGACGAGAGACGTTCGTTCGCCCGTCGTCGGCTGTGACGTTCCAACGCGTTACGTAGGCTGCCCCGGCGCATCGATTCGTCCGGTCGCGCGTGACAATCGCGATTAGCCCTCTTAACTCGCCAGATCCTATCGTTCCAATTATATAGGATTATCCGGATCGATACTACTTTGCTACCACTTTTCTCCTCGTAAATGCATCCCGTTTATCCATCGACATTTCCCTCCGTCGCGAGATCTCGCGTCCATCATATGTAAAAATAGCACATACGCAACCGGCCGTGCCCTCGAGCAAACGCTCGTCAACGAAGCTTGAGATGGGATTCCCTACGAGTGTTCGACGTGTTTATAATCGACACAATACATGGGCATTCCTGGTTTTCTATGTTCGCGATTCTACGTCGAATGTTGCGCGCACGTGGAAGGAAGTTGACGCAGCTTTTCCTCCGTGTTAAAATCATTTGACCTATTAATGTTGATTTGTTGAGTTCAATTTAAATTTTGTCGTTTACATTGGCCAACCCTAGAAAATGCAAACAACGGAACAACAGGGACGCTCATTTTCGCGACTGACGATCCTGCGTGGAGAGCCAAACGCGCGGAACCTTGCGGGACGACCGTGGATTCGAAGTTTTCTGAAGAGGATTTTCAGTCGGTAGTTGATCGAATCAATAATTTTCAACGATGGCCTGACGCAGCATGGCGTGTATCGTTAATCGCAGCGTTTACGGGCGTACGCCGGCAGCGCGCGCAATTGTTAATTACGCATCCCAAAGGAGTCGACACAGGTTCGCGTAATTAGCGGCCGAGAGCCAGCGAAAAAAAGAAAAAAAAAGGGAGAAAGAAGACGGCGTGGAGAATGAAGGACGGTGGCGACGGGGGACGGAGCGGTGTTAGGGGAGGTTGAATCTTTCGCGGTTGAGCGTGCAGGCCGAATACGCTGGCGGACGACAGACCGACAGGATTAATGACCATCCTTATTATCGTTTGGCCGTGGGTACATGCGCGACGCGGGCAAGTTTCGAGGCTGGCGCGTCTGCGGCGTCGCCTGCCGACGATGCTGTGCAAGATTTTTAATTAATCGATCGAGACGCCAGCGTCGGGCTGCCGTCGTTTGCGGTGCGGCTGGTTCATTAGAGACTCTTAATTAACTTGCGGCGCTCACGCGACTTCGTACAATGGAATACATACATACATACATACATACACACACACACACATATATATATAATGTAAATATATAAATATATATATATAAAATATACACACACACACATATATATATATATATACGCATGCATGTACGTGTACGTGTATATACACGTGTATACAAAGTCAGTGCCAAGTTACGCCATTCAATTACATGTTAATAATGTACACGTAGGCGAAGTTACAGTGGCTCGCTTTCACGCCGGAAACTCGGCAAATCGAATTCACTTTGCACGTTGAAACTGAACTGCCGGGGTAATCTCGCGTAGGCGGCCTACAGAGCCTCGACGCTTCTACTACCGAACTATCGGGAATCAACCGGCGAACCGGCATCGATCGATTCGCGGTAATTGCGTTCTCCGCGACTCGAATCTTTCTTCCGCCGACAATGGACCGCGACGTAATTGACCGGGCTCGGCTCGCGTTTCGTACGATTAATTAATAATCAACCACTGCGTCGTCTCGTCGCGGCGAGAAATTGGAACTCGGTGGTCGGGCACACGGAACGTCGCACATGGCCATGAACAATAAGCCGCAATCGAGCACCGGCACGAAATTTAATCGGTCTCACGTTCGCCGGGTAACGTCGTTCCCCGTCGTCGAAGGAAACACCCACCGGTTGAAGCGTGCGAGCACCTCGAGCCGAACACGTAGTAGGTTAAGGGAGAAAGGTAACACACACGGTAAGTTAAGCAGCGTCACGGGGCTGGAGAGGAGAGTAGAGGGGGAAGGGAACGTACGCCCCGTAAAAAATTCAATTACGTGAAACACTAGCCGTGGAAAGAATAAAATCGGACCAACGAAGCACTTGAAAATGAATTCGCGTTCAATTAAAGCGCCTCGAACAATTTGCCAATGCGATCGCTTTCGTTATTTACCGAACGATAATTAACGATCGCGTCGTTAATCGTGTCTATTTGATTGCGTCTGCTGCGAGTGCGCGTGCACGCGTGCGCGCACAAATTTATCAAAATGTCGGTGAACATTCACGTCCAATAAAGGGATCCTCTAACGATCGGCCACCGCCGCCGAACCGCTCGCTCTTTCACCGTCACGACGCGCGATCCTTTCCACTCGTTTCCAGCGCGAATTCGTTGATCTGCGATCTGCCTGCCTTGTCTGCGTTTTAATTTGGAAAGATTTGTTCAATTTTTTTTTTTTTTAAATTTATCGAACACTCCAGAAATATGGTTCCGGCCGACCGTTCGCGAAATTCCACGCAAAGATTTATCGCTTATTTTTGAAAGAAACTTCCACTCCGTGAACCTAACGAATAGAACATTCAGAACTGTAGAGTTGTTTGACAAGAACAGAATTGTAAGATGTTGGAATAAAAATCAGCTTGTCACGTATTCTTCTCGCATGTTACACGTCTTTAAAAATATTAATTAAGTTGCCACTCTTGCTTTTAATCGCCCGTTTCTCTTTACTGTACGTTTGCCCGCGATATATCAGCCGCTAGACAAAAAAACCGATTCCGGTTTAATTAGCGCGCAATTACCGGGGGATTATTTATCTCGCGTGACAAGTGAAACGGAGATTATTAGAATCTTCTTTGAGAAATAGGTAGCGCGGGGTGAAAGCGGCACGCAAGAACGACGCCAAGACTAGTGGAAGGTGGCAACATATGCTCAGACAGGCTTGCCACGAACGCGACCCGTATATATTAGAGGACGACATCGGTGTTTTCCGGCGGGCTGGTTAACCGCACTCGTTAAACGCCCCATAACGCGCCGCCTCTATAACATCGGGCCGCGTTGTTTGTCGAATTGCAACTTATGCGCCCTGTTGCAACGCTTTTTTCTCTCTCTTTCTATCTCTCTCTCTCTCTCAAAATTCATTGTTTCCCCATGGACAAACCATTTTAACCGATACACTCTTACTGTATAAATATTTACTGCCATCTAAATATGAAATTCATTTTCTAAATTATGTCTAAATTATTTCCAAATTACTTTGGGATTAAGAATGTAGAGGGACTCTTGAAAAATTCAGTGTTTTAATTTTGATCGCGGCGACGCCAGAAATACTCGACGAAACGTTCATGCTTAATTTACGAATTACTTATTTATATGGATCGAAAATAGAAGAGAATTTCTTAGAGGTTTAATTCTTCACTCCATTAACGAACGCGAGAAATCATCGACAAACGTTTTATATTTAAATTCAACGAGACGCGCGCCTACAGAAGTTGAAAGGGCCGGTAGAACTGAAACGTTTTCTCCAAGTATTAGCCGAATCAATGGGCGATTTACGAGGCGAGAGGAAGAAACGAACGATACAAAGGAGTTTGGAGGGAGAGAGACAGAAACAGAGAAAGAGAGAGAGAGAAAGCCGCTACGCGGAAGATCGATACGTTGAATCGGTTTGCTGGCGGCTGAGCGGCTCGAAAGACTAGCTCAACAGCTCATAAAAGGGCGCCCGCGGAAAATATATATCGACATTGAAAAGTTTGTCGAACAAGCCCGGCGACATGTTGCCACGATAGCGCCATAACTTAACGCCGTCGTCGATATGGGAGACCCGTCCCTTCGTCTCTCCATGTCTCTCTCTTTCTCTCTCTCTCTCTCTCACACACACACACACTCTTTTCCTTACCATTCTTTCGATTTCGTCCACATTTCAGCCTTGTCCCTTCATAACGCGTACCTGCGATAGCATGAACTTAAGGGTCGCTCCGCGCGTTACTTTCCCGAAACGATGGAAATATGTCGCGCCGATTTACAGGCTCCCGTCGACAACAAACGGAAAGAACTTTCGTCGTAGTGGATATTGGATGCAAAGGAAACGACAAAAATATTACGAGGTAAAATGAATTCTCAGTTTTGCTGAAATCGGAATGCTTCGTTTCAATTGTAATCATTTGTACGTAATATGCTCGTAGTTTGTACATTGTTCAGCATCTATTCAAACATATCACGAGAAAGAGGCCGCTGACACGGCGGAAATAAATATGTGAGCGTGTTCTTGTCTGAACGAAACCAACTTCTACACTCTGATTGATTTAATCCAACGTTAAAGTTCAACGTTATGATGTAAAATACCATAAATTATACAGTATTTTTACCTCTCGAGCCTCGGTCCTTAAACTTCGTCAACGGAATATAAAACGCGGAGGATTTTCACGTGGAACGTAAATCGCCGAGAATTTGCAAACAGCGACCCGGCAAGAATCGCGGGAAAGTTTAGGCGTATCCGGTGCGGCACGATCCGACCAAGATTCTAACCAGCTTATCCCTGATGGTTGGTCGGATCGAAGCCAGGGGCATAGAATTGAACCGGCCTCGAGTGGGAGCGCATCCACACCGACAAAGTCCATCGAAGACGACAAGCGAAGCGACGATCGGCTGAAACGAGTTCACCGTGGAGCATTCTAGCTCTACCTACAGCCCTGGCAGCCGCTGTAGGCTGGGGTCGGTGCAATTAAGGGTATTAATTAGCGGGTACTTCATGCCCCCTCCCGTCTCCGCCGCCCCAGCCTAGCCCACCAGCCATCCCGTGCCCCCCTTTCCCGGACCAAACCCTCTCCTCTCTGCCACCCCCCCGTCCCCCATCCCTCGCTCTCTCCTGTACGTCGACCCACCCTCGCGTCTCTGCACCCCTCCTCGTGCCGCTAAAGTGCACCGCACCGCACCACTGACAGAGCAATACGGACAAGAGGTATATAGCTAATTACATGATTTTATAGCGGTGTCCGGGGGAGTCGGAAGGGTGAAGCGGGGGTTGGCGCGGCGACGGAAGGGGATCCAAAAGGGGAGAGGCGGCACAGAAACACTCAGAGACGTTTGTGACGTCGGTGGCGGCGAGCGGCGCAAGCTGAGCTTCCGGCAAGGGAGGATCGGAGTCGAATACGACTCCGGGGGGAAAAGGTTGTTGCGGAATTTTTTCTTTTCCCCCCCATTTTTTCTCTTTTTCTTGTTTTCTCTTCGCTATCCCTTTTCCTCCTCCCCCTCTCTATCGCCGGTCTCCTCTGTTCTCTTGGCTTTCTCTCTCCACTCTTCCTTTCTCTCTTCCTTTTCTTTCTCCTTTTCTTTTTCCCTTTTCCCCGCTTTTTCTTCTTTTTCGTTCGCCTCGCGACACGACGCGTAGCGCACTTTGGCACGCGTTTGGTTCTCAGAGATGCCTGTGATGTTGCGTGCTCCTTTCACGGAAAAAACCACGTCGCCCGACGTCGATGGGGAACCGTGGGGCGCTAATTACCCGGCGCCGAACGCTCGCGATGCAAACGATCGCGTCGTCGCGCGCGTGCTCTCGAATGACGTTCGTTCGAACGCCGAGAGAATTCCGAGGTAGGAGCGAGTGGAGCCGAGTTCGTACAGTGTCCGTTGACCGGAAGAAGACAGGTAGACAGAGGTGAGAAAATCCGCGAGGAACTGGCGGCCGATCGAACGAGGCCGGTTCAGTTCAGGCTCGGCGCGGTGCGATCGAGCCACCGATCCATCGGTATCTGCCGGATGAACCCGTAAAGCCCGCGCGATCAGGCCACCGCAGAGGCTAGAGGGAGGATGGGTTAGATATTCATGTATTTAAATTTATTTATTGGCAGGATTTTTGCTTCGGCGAGGGTGTCGTCGGCGGGAAGAGAGAGGCAGATGCCTGACCAGCCACGTCTTTCTCTCTCTCTCTCTTTCTCTCTCTCTCGTTCCATCTTCTTCCATCTTGCAGCCGCTCTGTTAAACCTTCGCCGCTCGACAAGCCCTTCTGGGTAATTTTCCCGCTTAAAGAGATCTCGGCCAATTACGCGGCCTGTCCGACGGGCGTTGAATTTTAATTGGAAAAGAAGGGAGTAGAGACCCTCCTTGCCGGCTCTATTCGGCGCACCCCGCGGCCCGCAAACGCGCCCGCGTTCAAGAAGCGTGCGTTGCGGATCCGACGCATCCGACGGTGGTGGTCCGGTTTTGTTCTTGACGCGGCTACAGCAACGTACTACAGGCTCGTCCCTCCTGATGTGCCAGGAGAAACCAGCGGAAACGCCGCATGATTCGCGGTCCCTCCGGTGTCCGTGGCAGATTTCTCCTTGGTTTGCCAGGGAATTCCAAATGAGAGGATTTCACCGGGGTTAGCCCGCGGCCAGAAGCACGCCCATTAAGTCTCGCGATTAATCGCGATCTGCTGAATCTCTTAGGCAAATCACGGTATTAGCTATTCAGAGTTATCGGCCCCTGCTTGAGCTTCGCCTGCTCGTTCATTTTTCCCCGGCCCTCGGCTGCTTTGTCGAATTGACTCTCTTCGGGATACTCTCCTTGTTTCTCGATCGAATGCGTTGTTTTTCTCGCGCTCGTGAATTTATTTTTGATAATTTTTTGACACTGCAACCTCGGAGGATTTCTCTCGGTCGAAAATGGTGATTTTGCGTTAGAACGAGTTTGTTCGGAATAAAAGTTCAACATGGTTTTGCGCGAGACGAAAGAAGATCGTGGTCGAGAGGTATCGGAATTGAAATTTACAGCTTAAAGGTAGATAACGAAACGTTCAAGTAGCTTAAAGGATCGTTTTAAAATGGATTCCGTCGTAGCAAGGCACGGGTGCTGCCACGTCGCGGAGGAACAATAAACCATCTAGCCACCCCCTTACCACCCCCGTAATCAATTTCCTAAAGTATCCACATACGATCACGATCTTCTCTCAGAGAATCACCGTGTTTCTTAATTTTGTCTCGCTCATGTGCAAACTGCACAAACGTCCTCATCGTGTGTTATCGTCGTTCTTCCGTATAAACGGCAAACCTTTCGCGCTTCGAACGGAGGAAATGGGTTCAAGTCTGTATTAATCGTACTGTTTTGCCGCGGAGAAAGGGAACGCAAATTTCACTCGAATGGTCGTTCGTTCGTTTCATTATTCCCCGTCCTCTCCCTCTTCGGAATTTCGCTCAACCCTCTGGAGAAAACAAAAGCGCCAACCTCGTAAGTAACGCGGCCGGTGGACGCATGCGTTCGCAGACACACGCTCCTATATTGCGAAACTTTCTCGAACGCGTGAACGTGCGAAGGTGACTACGTGCGAGAAGCCGATCGACCCAGGGGTAGAGCTAATAAGTATCAAGAAACACGGGGCCGAAGTTACTTTTAAGAAGTCTCACGTCGTCGTGAGAAAAAAGAAAGGACGAGACGAAAAGGGAGAAGGGGGGGGCGAAGACTGCTCGGTTTCCAGGTTTCACAGCGGCGTTCGAACTCGATGGAACACGAGGTTTCACACCGTGGGGGGAGGGGCGGCGGTAGTTTATGAACGCGTTTCACATAAATTGTCGCGGCTCTTTAAGAAATTGGAAAAAGGCGCGAGTATCCTTGGTGAAACAGCTTGCGTCGAGAGTGGCTCGAGAGAACTTTTTGAACTGCTGTGTGTAGGACACCGGAGCGGAGAGAGAAAGGGGGAGAAAGGAACGCGAGAAGTGCTAGGCACGACGAACACGACGAACACGACGAACACGACGAACACGGGCTCTATGCTCGTGTGTATATACACATTGGCGCGCGACTGTGCGCGCGCGTGTGCGAGTGTACACGCCGGTGTGAGTGGCCGAGCCCTTCAGAGGAACAACGTCTATTACGAGGCAGAAAAGAGGGAGAGCCACGGGCTTCGAAGCGGCGCGGAATAAAAGGTGACAAGGTTCTACCCGTGGATTTACATAACAGCGCGAATAGATCGCTAGCCTCGGAGCCTCGCGTCGACGAGATGCCTGGTGCTTATCGAGCCTCTTTTTGTGTCTCTCTGTTCGCGTGTTGCATCCGTTCCAGCACTTGTGTAACCGCGAGCAATCTTGCGGAATGTTCCTCCTCAGTTCTTGAGGAGTTAACCGTAGCCACGGGCGACGAACACGTAGAGTATTACTGCGTGTATTTTACGAAGAAGAATCTGCGTGTTACGTAAAGCCACGAGACCGATGGAGACTCGTCGATACGCGACGGCTTTTATCAATGCTCGTTCAGGAGAGGGTAACCACTTTAAATAGGTATAACCAAAAACGGAGGCGAGCCAGAGAGAAACGAAACAAGCGCGGCGCGTTCGTCGTGGCGCAAAAGGAAAATCGATGGATACCTGTGGGACACATTTTCCAAGCAGGTAATCTTCGTTGGCGGACGAGATATTACATTTGAATAAACGTCGCCGTCGATAACCGCGACAGATCTCAAATACGGTATCGATCTACGCCGACTGCCACCCGTAAATATCCCATGGGAAACATTTGCTAATATCGATCATATTCTCATTAATAGTATATATGCCTTTAGGAAGTGACGTACTGGGGGGAGGGGATTACGTCTCTTATCGTTTATCAGCGTCTGACGGAGTCTCTGGCGTCGAGTCGCGGTTTAATCGACGTGACACGAGCGTAATGCGTACGGTTATTATCCGCCGTTAAGAAAAAGGAGGAAGAACGAGGAGAGGAGAGGGGAAGAAGAGGCAAATCGAGGGGAAAAAAGCAAATACGCGCACGTCGAAAGCAGACGCGAGCGTGAAAAGTTGGGAAGCGCGCTGGCGCACGCCGATCGCGTGTACACGCGTGTGCTTGTATGTTCGGGAGCGCACACAAGGGGGGTGGCGAACAAAAAGTTTCGGGGTGCGGCGGGCATTTATCTCGGCGGACGATGATAAAGGGAAACAGAGGTTCGCGGCGTGTTGGAGCGAGTAAAACGTAGTCGCGGGCTGCGTCGAATAATGCCTATCACGGAGAGTAAATCGGAATTTACCCCAAATGCGAGCGAGCGAGCGAGCGAACGAACGAGCGAGCGAACGAACGAGCGAATGAACGAACGAACGAACGAACGAACGAACGGACGAACGAACGAACGAACGAACGAACGTGCGACCATATCTCGTTGGGCTCACCCCCTGTGGCCACTCGCCGCGTCCGCCGGTGTTTACCGCAATTATTAAATGTAAACTCATATTTCGTAATTGCCAAATATTGGTGGTCCGATCGGTCGGTCGTGGCTCGATGCATCTCGCGAGGGGATGCTACTGCTCTCGCGCGTTTTCATCCCTTCTCGCATAACAATCCTTCCCGGCGGCCCTCTGAATGAATTAAACCTCGACGAATCGATAAACGGATTTGCCTCGGTGCTTCGTTGCCACTTTGTGCCTTCTGTCTTTTAATTCTGAAAGGACTCTGCTCTCCGCAAATCGTTCGTTCGCGTTTTCAACAAACTACATCTTTTTTCTTCGATATTTCGATCTAACGGACCTTTTTTTCCATTAGAAAGGAAAAAAGAGAAAAAGAAAAAAAAAGAGAACAGCACGAAACAGCGAGAACTCTGGAGGTTCGAAGAAGTTAATCGGATATGCGATTTTCGATAGCGAACCACGGAGGAGGGAGAAAGGTCCGCGCTGTTGACGAGGGTTGTCAACGGCGTGGCGTCAGCTTGTGTAACTATCGGTAATTAATCAGAATCATCCCCGTATATCGTGTCCGTCGGGTGCGGTGAAGGTAACAGGGAGGGGAGGGTTGGTTGACGGTGGCGATGCCATGTGGTGGTGGTGTTGGTTGCGAAAGGGTAGTTAACCAGTGACGTCACGCCCGTGGCGACATCTGGCCCGGCACTAACCACCGGACAATGCAGAACGTTGAATACTGGACACTAGTCTGGCCCTAATTCTGGATCACGATCAAAATTACCCTTGCGCGATCGCGTCTAGCCTCTCCGCGTCGGCAGCTGCTTCTAATTAATTCCGCGTTCGGCACGTTCTACGACCGCTTTCTATCCCTTCGAAACGACCCGGCCAACGATCGGTATCCTAACGAGCGATAAATTTTTTTCATTTCAAAATCACTCTGGCCGTATTTAATCCGAGATAGCAGACACGACACGATGTCGTATAATCACGTCGATTCTCCGATTCCTCGGAGTCATTCGACTTTTCTCTTTTCTTGTCTGTTAGCGTTCTTCCTACGCTCGTTAGGGCCTAAACAGTTAGGGTAGCACGCAAACTTTCGAAACAACTGAAACGCGAATAGTTGGACGCTGTGGTGCGTAACGCCAGGTTCAAGCACGTTCCTCCATGCTCGTGGCTATCAATTGCGGCTAATCCTTTTCCAGGATCACCGGGAAACTCTTGTCCCGTGGCTCTCTTCACGGAGCGCGGTACAACGCCGTTGAAAATTTAGTTGTTAGATTTTCACGTTGCCACGTGAATCTTGGTAACGCGCTGTTGTTTTTTTTTCCTTTTTGGTAACGCGCGTTTGTGTAATTGCTCAGCGTTTACGCGTTAATGGCGAGGTCGGTGTCGTTTTAAAAGGGCGAAACGTAACCCCCTGGTGGACAGTTAAAGTCCGGCCGGCCTGTGGAACCGGTCATGTATATTAGATACCCAATTCCAGCGGTAATCCAGCCATAAATATCTTTGAATTATATTTTCCACCGGGCTGGACACCATCACGAACGATTTGTTCTAAAAGCTGGTGGGGGTGAGGATCGCAGAGAGAGAGAGAGAGAGAGAGAGAGAGAGAGAGGCACGAGGATTGAAGAGGACGAACA
>NIPQ01090472.1:0-13348 GCA_002806875.1 Lepidotrigona ventralis hoosana
TTTTTTTTTTTTTTTTTTTTTTTTTTTTTTTTTTTCTTCTTCCAAGCTTAATGTCTTTCGCTCAAGTGGACATGTATACACGTCGGTCAAGATTTTAATTTCATTTCGTTGAGCTTGAACGTGCACGTGCACTCGAATACACTGATTTCCATAAAGCACGCATGCACATGGTGAGGTGATGTATGAGTGTTAGTTTGTCAAAGTCTCGCGGCGTTCCGTTATAAATAGCAATCAATTATCAGAGGAATAATTCCGATCATCGATGTCCGACATAGCCGGCATAGCTACAAGAGAAAGAGAACAGCTCGTTCAAATAAAAATTCCAACGGACAAGGATCCCGAAGTGATTCGATTATTATCTAGCAGCTTTCGTCAAGTTTGTCTTGTATGTTTTTGCTCGATGAATTCTACACGTATTCTGTTCGTACATACTTTTTCATGCAAGGACTTTCTCTTTTTCTTCTTGAACTTTCAATCGAGATACCATTTCCACCTTTGAAACTTCCTGCAACACTGTGAAACACTATCGATCGCGATCGATCACAGAGAATTCTTCTTCCGTTAGATTTCAATATTATTATTTTAAAAGCTGATCTCATACAATTTTTGTAATATAAAAATCCTCGTTTATCTTCAAGTATCTAAAACCTTCAAACGACTGACTATGGTTCTAAAATAGGAAATTATACCTCAGTTTATATACAAATATAAAACATCCAAAGTATAGTGTTTTGGTACATAAAACAATCTTCTTCGAAGATGTTTCCAATTATATGCCCAAATTCGTATGAAAATCCACAATCTATAAATGGCAATAAACTTACAAAGAAATAAATCGTCCAGTGATTTCAAAAGTGGTATAACATCGTTTTATATTATAATAGCAGAAATTGACGAGCTGCTTTATTACAGTTTACTGGGCTAGCGGTTTTGCACGGACCACTTTGCTGATACCATTGTACTGTGAAATTACTTTGTGGCCAAGAAATTGATACCCTCCGTAAAATAACACCCCGAGCGAAACGTGCAGCACGTAGAACGTCTTGTCATACGCGTGGTTGAACAAGGTTATTCGCGCCACGTCGCTTGCAATTTTAATAAACTCTGGAGCCACTTTGCATACGCTTATCAATTACAAATAAACCTGCACCCATTTGTGTCACAAGATGGTAACAGCGTGATAAATACGTTATTTATGTCATTTATATTAAAGAAACATAAATCTATGATTGCAGCGCGCAGTATTTCATTTCTACTCATTTGACAAAGAAAATAAATCAATGCAATTTTAATTCTTCAACTCGTAACATTTTAGACTCTTTAAAGACTCTTCAGATTGAAATTCTGAAAATTTCTGTAATCCTCGATTATTGAAATTTTGGATGACACACAGATCGTTATATTTTTAGGACTTTCGAATCTAATTTTTTTAATTCCGAAGATAAACTCTCGTATAATCCTTAGACTTGGGAATTTTCAGAAACTTTTGTATTCTCTTGATCTTCTTTCAAGAAAGTTTCAGACTTTTACGTCTTTGAACTTTTTAATGTTCGGTCGACCGTTGCATTCGCGAAATGCGCACAGGCATAGAGAAACGCTCGTATCAAAATATTGCCTGTCGAATGAGCAGAGTCGAGATACACGCGCATCAGATTTATAGAGTTGCCGTCGCCGTGCACTTGTCCGTTTGTCATTGCCCAGTGATTTAGAAGAATGACCCGCTAGCCTTGATATTCAGTTTAATTACTATATATCGCGATAACAGCGCCAGTTCATGTTGGCACTTTTTCGAAAGTAATACTTTCTTAAAAGAGGTAATGCTTTCACGTTTTGTTTACTCTACGATACTGGCTCTAACTGAAATAATCCATCGAATCGTGCTCTATCACATGTAAATTAGGAACAAAGGAAACAAACATTTAAAGAAATAGGGATGACAGTTTTTTAGAATTTTATTTTTCTTTCTTTCGCGATCCTCGACTTTCCTTTCAATGTTTTGGAGAAAATATTCAGCACAGAATTAAAACGAGAGAACGTGTATAATAGTAACAATCTTTTCACATCTTGAGATATTAAAGAAATATAATAAAAAGATATAAATATGAAATTGAAGATGCAGCTGACTGTCAGTTGAAAAATTAATAATAAAAAAATTTTGAACGATACCTAGTTATATGTCAAATTTTATTCTTTAAATGTTTTTTTTTTGTTCAAAGCCCGAATGATGAACGCACAGAAATGTCATGTTCTTTAATTTTTATATATGAGAGAAAATTAAACAACAGATACTAATAAAACCAATAAAAATATATATAATTGAAACAGAAAATTGTGTAGAAATTTTTGAAAAACTGAAACAAATTAGGGCCCGTTAATTTAATTGATTGCGCAGTTATGTACGCTTCAATGATAATGAAACTTTTAACGGTACCTGAAGCACGGTAAGAAATTGAAAAAACAATCAGTTTGCAAAACCTACTACACTGTTTGAGCCTATAATTATAAATCACTACTAATGAAATGGCACTACAGCTAAGTACCATTTAGTTGTACTCTATCTTCTCAAAAAGAAAACCTCGGACAAAGAATTTTTTGTCTTTTTCACAAAAAATGAATCTATTTTCGATTGTACTACAATTCATGATAATAATTAATTAATAAACATTAAGCGATGATTGATGATTTGATATATCTAAATTAGATTTAATTTAATAATTTTGTTGATTTTAATTTCACTTGATAATTAAGAAAATGTATTTTAATCTAAAAAAAAAAAAAAAATTAAAAAAGAAAACGACTTGATAATTAAGAAAATGTATTTTAATCTAAAAAAAAAAAAAAAATTAAAAAAGAAAACGACCTAATAAATTTGAAGCCTTGATAAACTAGGTGATAAATCAACGATATCTTATAAGATAGAAAATATTATGAATAATAAATTACTCAATGTCTGTGACTAATAAAATGACACGACCGCATATTTAATCCCAAAATCAAATGTAAGAATAATTTCGATGTTGACAAAATATCAAATCTTTAAAATTGCTCTCTTAAAAAGAAACTGATATTTTCATAATGCTTTCATATTGATAACGTGAATTAAAATACATTTTAGAAATTATTTCTTTAATCACGTTCGTGCATAGACATCAGTATAATTATCACAAGATAAGACCTTTGTCCACGTTGTAATAAAATTTAATTTGCGCTTAGCGATCAATACCTCGATGTCTTTAGATTGATACTTGCGATCCGTTTATTGCAGTATAATTGCAGAAATAATCGATTTTTATAGCAATATTGCGAAATATCCCATTAACTTGTAAATTTTCTGCGACTTTTTTCTACACTTTTTTTCTATAATGAATTTTTCTTTTTCCTTTTCCTTTCCCGTTGCACTGTTGCATATTCAACATGGAATAATGTTTGATTTTTTACACACTTATCTTGAGGCAATTGCAATTTCGTTACACAAAATGTATTTGTCAATTTAATCAATAACTTTATTATTATTTACCGCACTACACTGCACGTTACTTTATATATAAATATTTTATTCAGTTTCAGCAACCACTTTGTTTCATTGTACCATAAGTTTGTATTACACCAATGATCGAATCCGAATGATGACATTCGTTCGAACTTGGCCGCGCGCGAAAACACGGCGTCGGTCATCAAAAGAGGTTTGACGAGGTTGTATTTATAAACATTTGAAATCTAATCGGCACACGTAAAACAGGAATTACTTTACAGAAAGAATTATGTATGGGCAAGTTGTTCCTCCGATATCGAGTACGTATGAAATACAAATTTATGCCGTCACTGTTCGAAACGTTCACTTTCTTTTGACCCAGTGCGAACTTCATTCTGTTTCATGCAGTATTTAATCTCTTTACGATAGAATATTTCGACAACCAATGGTTAACAAATTGCTCGATCCATCATTTCTATTACTTTCTTACGATCTGTTATTTCCGTCTTGATAATTATTGAAAATTAAAATTCAACGATCGTGCTGCTAGATAATGATCTGCTTCGGAAGAAAGTAGAACAAGGAATGCTTCTAATTGTAAGAGGATTGGAAGATGCGAAGAGCAGGTCATAGGTAAAATGTTTAGGTAAACTAACCGTGAAGAAAACGCGTGTATCTCGGACGATTCGATATTGTACGTGATCAGAACGAGTGTAAGAATCCGGCATGATAAAATTGTAGAGAAGAGATGAACGAGAACTCAACTGAGAACTCGCGGGAATTCTGTGGATCGCAGAGTGCTCGCAAGAGATATAACCCGTCGCTGAACAACTCAGCAGGGCGACTGCCACCTGAAATCCTCAGGTGAGCAGAGACCACCTCTGCTCCTTGCAGTCTCTCAACGGAGAGAGAACTCGAAGGAACTCCTCCCATATCGGTGCTCTACTCCCTCCTTGAAATTATATACTTGCGTTTTCCATCGTGCCACCACGAGGACATTCGAATTGATGATTAAATGGAATGACACCGTTGTAATTTTCCCGATGATGCTATCCTATTTGTATCACTTTGTATCACAGTGAATTTCCTTGCTGAAATATTGCATTCCACTGATTATAAATTGCCCGACTCAGACATTTCATTTTTAATTTTCATGAAACGAAAGGACAGAGCAGCAAGAATTTGCATTTTCTTATAGTATTATTTAGTTGTGATTTAAAATTTTATCGGTGATGTTCATTTTGATCGTTTTAAAATATTTACAAGAATATTTACATCGTGTTAAAGAGTATTTTCATTAATAACTGAACGATCGTAAGATATCGTAATATCATAGGAAATTAATTTACTTATGGTTGAAGTCTTTTTACGATTATAACAACGTTTATAACAAACAAATGTTCCAACCAATTTCCAGTTATTATTTGTCACCAGTACTTTCTAAAAACTCTACGTATTGGCATACATTTATTACTTACAATTAGTATGGTAAAGAAGCACAATTTCTATGTACATGAAAAAAAAATCACATTCCTTGAACAAATATAATTCTTTAAAAATTCCTTTAAAAATTAGTTCTTTTTTAACCTTCAGCTCATGAGTATAAGTCCTTAACACCATCTTTCTTATTATTCATTCTATATCATTAAGTATATTTCTTTTTGTAAAATGCTATAATTTATTATTATATATCGTACGTGAGATAATTTATTAATTTCATAATTAATTACCTGAACGTAATTCCAATTTTCCTCAGAATTTCGAACACCTGAGACTTCGAGAGTATCATTCGAGAGTTTCAAAAAATAAAAAAGACATATTACTAGTGCATCATTACTTTTTTATACAAGATGAACATATAATTTCGAAGTTTATGANGTAATTTTTGTTTGTTTTGCCCAAAAAAAAAAAAAAAAAAAAAAAGTCAAAATCGATGCACTGATGTTCCGTCCGAGAGCGATTCTAATTCAGATAAGAATAAATTACCGCTTGCATCGAAAAATTATCAAGGAATCATTGAACAAGGAATTATCAAGCAAGAATAAAGTTAACGGAACAATAAGATTTATGATTCTCACGTAGAAAATCCAATCCAGAAAGGACAGAGTTATCGAGTGAAAGCAACAATGTAGTATCTCGGAAATCACGTTTATTTTAGAGAACACATTATTAAGGTCGTGATAATTAAGCAAATAGAACAGTATCCGCTTCCGTTTATATTTTCTATCAATAAGAAAGTAATCGATGCACAGTTTAATATAATTAGCGACGATTACTGGGCTGACCTGCTTTAAATGGAATCTACTTATATTATGCAAATTTTAGGTAAGAAAGTAAGAAAAGTATTTACACTACAAAAGTGTCCAAATTTAGCACTTGCTAATTTTTTTAATTAACACAGGATATGTTATTAAATAATAAATATATTTCATATTATTATTTTGTAATTATTATTATTTTGTTTCGAATAAGTATTCTATATATAATGAACCGATAGGAATTAATGAATCAATTTTTTAGTAAAATTCATAACAAAACATTTTAATTATTATATAGAACAAGCTAATATAATTATCTAGAACAAGAACAACCATGAAAATAAACTTTCAGACGATAAAATTTGTATGACGAATATTGTACTAAACTTGGTTAAAAATCGCTGAAATTAATGGCAAAACTCAACAAGTAGAAAAAAGCATGACATTTTTAATAATACGATAAAAGATAACTAAAAGATGACATTTGCGATAAAATTTAATTAATGAAATATTTTCAGACTCCCCATTTTAATTGACTCGACAGAAGAAATAAACGACACTCGACTTTTTATATAAGTTGATAATTCCGATGCAAACCCCTGTAGAAGGTTTGTGGGACACAGCTTCACTTCGTGCTAATGTTAAACCTATTAGCACAACTCAAGAACGTTTTCGAGGCTGATTATCGGGTAAAGACAATATTATGTCGTTTTACCCATTATTAGCCTTGACTATTCATATTCACGTTAAATTGTTGAAATTTTAATTTATCGTAACATTCCCTTATACTGTTATTCTCGTTGAGATCTCTGTGACATTCTAATTCTATGCAGCACGTGACACGTACTATAATTTGACGATCACAGTTCTTTCGTAAATGTATGTTAACTCGTTTTAATAATCTTGATAAGTAACATCCTGACAAAAATTGCAATCACAGCTTTGAATAAATGCTTGATATTGATACGATGGTTTCAAGTTTTCTTTTAACTAACAATTATGTGATTAAATGCCAATGAAGAAATGAAATTAATTTTATAAAACCCAGTGACAAAAAAATTTCTATAATCGGAGTTTATGTAATAGAAATTCAGTGATCTCTGCTAGTAATTTTCTTTTTATATAATAAAAGTTCAGGTTCAAATAAGTGAATTTAACCATTTAATCAGCCATTTAGTCAACCATTATTGGCCAAAACTGGATTCAAACAAATCATATAAACAGATCTTTAGTATCGTAAAAAATTTTTTGAAATTTTATTGTTACTATATAATGTGACGCTACTGACATAATGGCTAAATCTAGAAATATACATATATAAAAATTAGAAAATATTTATTTAATAGTTATCTCGTTAAATATATTAATTTTATTAATACGGTTTAAATAATTTAAATAAATTTAAATAATTTTAAGACCTCTATGAACTGTACGTTTAAATAATATATTTTGTAAATATTATTATACAGTGTGTCTCTCTTAACAGAGAACAGTCAAATATCTCAAAAAATGTGAATGATCCGTGTTAACACGTAAATTTAAGAAAACTGTATATTTCATATTCAGCAGAAATGAACAGATATGTTAAAATATATAAACAGAAATATGAACAAAAATAAGCAAGCCACCGATCAAATTTTCTCTCGATTGTAACATCGATGTTTACCTTCGATAATATTTTAACTTCCAGCTGAAGCTTTTCATATTTTTACTGACGTTCGCTTGTTTTATGTAATTTTTTTTCAATAGTTTGACATTTTATCGCGTTTCCTTTTTAGTTGTTTGTTAGAAAGCTGATAGGAAGAAGTTTATACAATTTGAAGTCGAAAATCATTCTTTTTTTTTTTTTAATGTCAAAATAATGAGTATTGTTGGAGATATAATAAAGGTGAAAACATGGTCACCTTCTGTTCCTTGCAAAATTCCAGATAATATCGTTTCTTCGCAATTCACGACCCAGAAAGCATTCATTCCATCATACGAGAAGTACCTTTAAATTTCTTGCTAAATTAAAACACGCTTAATTTCCTTAGAAATAATCGAGACACATTTTCTGAAATGTCATAGACAAAAACGTCCTTGTATAGAGCAATTATTAACGAACGAATACCAGCGAATCTGGTGGCAAGAGAAAGCGTCATGGGACAAAAGGATGCAGAGCAAAGTAACTAGCAAGAAGTTGCTACACCGCATGGTAAAAGAAAAACAAGGACCATAATTAATTAATTTTTTTTAACGCGTTATTAAATTAAATTCGTTCTCAATAAAAAAAAACACATCCTCGTAGAATAACAATCAAGATTAAAAATTTGTACAATTTTTATTAAAGATAATTCGAAGGAAACCGCAAGTCGGTCCTCCACTTGATAAACCCAAAAGAATTAAAAAACCAAAGAAGAAGAAGGAAGAAAAAATCGAAAAATCAGAAGAAAGTAAGAAGGAAGAAGAGAAGACTCCTACACTAGAAGAAAAAACTGGCAAAACGGAGGAAGATAATATCGAAAAGCCGCTAAAATAATTTCTACTTATTGCCATTCAAATTTAAATGTGCTTCTAATTTTATAACGTAGAATTTGATTCGCAAAAAACAATATTAACGTCCATCAATTTTATTACTTGAACCTTGAAAAATCGTGACATCTGGTGACAACATACATCTGACTAAATATTAAATATTGTCCCGATCTTTGTCTTTGAAATATTTTTCACACGCACCGCAAGAAAATAAAATACTTCGATCACTTGTAACTGAGCCGTTTGTACAAATTGTACAAATTATAATTTAAATGTAAATACTTAATAAATGGATTTTGGCCTAGATGGCACTTTCGTCGCCGGAAGTGCACTCAAGAAGTTTTCATCGAGAACGTACCGAAATGTAATTATCCTATCTTTTCATAGCTTCGTTACGAAAACAAATGTCATTTCAGCAGGAAGTGACTTGTCACGCATACGCGCGACATCATAATAATAATAAACATAAACATAAAAGAATAACACTTAAGTTTATAATAACAGTATGAAGTGTTCGTATAACGATAGACATTTTAACAAACAATTGTACAATTTTTTTCATCGTTTATATCTCTATTACTTACCAATCTGTTCGAGTATGATAAGATTACGTGAAGCCGATATTAGATACACACGTTCGCAATTTGTTGAAAGACGAAAGTGGAAAATGCTGATGCAACCAGCAACGATAGTTGAGTTTGATTTCCAGCATGGTCGAATGAATTTTTAAGGGGAAAAAGAATGTTGTCGTAAGTTACACGCTTTCCACGACGATCACAGGATTCGTTATATTTTGCAACCGAAATAGATGGTCCTTTTATTTCTCACGAGCCGCTTCTTTAAATAAAAAAAGAGAATTTTCAATTCCATTATAGGTAAGAAAATAGTATTTACCTTCTATCTTTTAATGATTAATCTTTAAGAATTTTATGCATAGTTACCTGTTTTTTGAACTTTTTGTTGGACGACATTTTTGAAAGAAAGGTCCATAATTCATTCAAGGTAAACTACATGCCTCTGTAAGTATCTGTTAATTAAGAATCTGATATTTCATTTACAAAACAGGATGAAACAATCAATACTATTGCATCATAATCGATTCATTTGTAAAATGGTATTTTCCATTTAGAAAATATATTTCTTTGCAATGACATCGATAAAACGCCAAAAATATGCTTCATGAAACGAGAACACGTTGTCGAATGTTGTTGACAAATATTTTGCATAAAAGTATAACGATAAATTTCTTTCTTTATATTCTTATTTTATATTTACTTTCGTTAAAATAGAATATAAAAAAAAACATTTAAAATAACAAAATCATAATATATACGATCTATTTATATTTTGAAAAAGATTTTTATATCGATACATAGGTAAATTCGATGGTGATCGAATTCATCGAATTGTATATCTTATTGTCAAGCAACATCAATTGTACACTTGGAAAAAGGAACAGCACAAATAAAGCGAGGCAACACAATTCAATCACAGACTCATTAATCGTGAATTAAGAGATAAAAGTTAAAACAGATTGCAGTCTGCATCTCCTCTATACTTACATGCATATGTATTTCGAATCTATCTTTAGTCGTGTTTCCGGCATAGAAAAAAAACAACACAACTACGTACAACTTCATTCGATATCCTTCGGATATAATGTTACATTCGTGCTAGGCCATATTCCATTTCTACCATTTCGTTGCAAAACTACCTAGGTGTTTCGTTACGTTATGCTACCGCATTAAATAACAACCATCGACAATTGTTTCCTATAAATTCTTCGTGTCGGTGAATGAAAGATAAATCGAGGCAATTCGTTGTACAGTACAACTGTTTTACGACACCCGGTACACACCCCCAAACACTTTCTGGATCATGGACAACATGAAACAAATGCATAGTTTTACAAGTGTATTTATATTGACCATCGTTAGAAATATTGTTATTTTTAAATATCCATGAATAAAGTAACTTCAAATGTGATTTTAAAAATTTCTGCATGTTACGTATATTCTATTTCGAATTGCTATTGCATTAAAATCTAGACTAGACTAAATTAAATGCCAATTCTTCGTTGTCGTCGAATTACTCGAAGAGTGATCTTTTAAATTTTTACTGTATTATATAAATACGATTATGTTTGACATAATTGTAAAAATTAATTCCAAAAATGAGCCATCAAAATGAGGTTAGAAATGCCATGATTGTTTAATACAATTATACTATTGTACAAAAACAATTCAAAATAGAATTTAAGCTGAACCTAACCTAAAAGGTAAAAAAAGAAAAGACATATCTTCACTCTCATATCTTCAATTCAAAATAGAATTTAAGCTGAACTTAACCTAAAAGGTAAAAAAAGAAAAGACATATCTTCACTCTCATATCTTCAATTCAAAATAGAATTTAAGCTGAACCTAATCTAAAAGGTAAAAAAAGAAAAGACACTTCACTCTTAAATAGATGCGCAACTAATAATTCCGTTGTGACTATTACTTCTAATACATTCTCTAAAAAAATTATTACTTTTTTTTACTTGCTTCAACAAAGCGGTATATAATGTGCATGATACATTTACAATTCAGATTAACTCCATATTCATGGATATATAACAGTATAAATAAATTCATAACGAAATCTATAAACCATCCTAGCAATCGAATATTAACAATAAAATTGATGCTTAAGAATATTTTCACGTAGAATCCTATAGAAGTTTACTCCTTTAAATAAATGTATTACGAAATTTAACAAGAAACTACAGCAATAATTATCTATTTTAATTTATGCATAACAAGATCTTTATGACGACCGTTTGCTTTGGTTGATTCTTAACGACTGATATTACAATGTATTTTCCGCTATTTTATTTTCTTCTTTCTTCGTTTATAATCAACGTCGCTGTTAGACTCGGTTTTTAAAATACGCGCGTCGCGTATTTAAAACAATTTTGTAGGTACGATGGTCGGTAAACTAACGATTCATCGTACTACAAAATTAACTATGTGATTTGTTATTATTAATATTTTATTTAACAAAAATTATTTAATACTATTAACAATAAAATTTATAAACTTTTAACTTTTAAATCAACAATAAAATATTCACTTTTTATACTTTATAATCTGATACTAGTTTTAATTATAATTCTAATTCTAATGTATTTCTGATTCTGATGAATTTTTGATTCTAATGTATTTCTTCTGTTAAACAACTCTTATATATATATGTTCACGAACTTGTTTTATCACTTAGACAACTACCTAACAAGTCTCCATAACAACGCTTTTCATTAATTTTCTAGTTTTAAAGCGGGACAAAGTTGGCGCCAAAAGTTCACCCAAAATGAACTCTATGATATTGTCGGGAAACAGATGTCGCTGGTGTAGCTGTCGCTACAATTTTGTAGGTACGATGGTCGGTAAACTAACGATTCATCGTACTACAAAATTAACTATGTGATTTGTTATTATTAATATTTTATTTAACAAAAATTATTTAATACTATTAACAATAAAATTTATTGGTCGGTAAACTAACGATTCATCGTACTACAAAATTAACTATGTGATTTGTTATTATTAATATTTTATTTAACAAAAATTATTTAATACTATTAACAATAAAATTTATAAACTTTTAACTTTTAAATTAACAATAAAATATTCACTTTTTATACTTTATAATCTGATACTAGTTTTAATTATAATTCTAATTCTAATGTATTTCTGATTCTAATGAATTTTTGATTCTAATGTATTTCTTCTGTTAAACAACTCTTATTCACTTTTTATACTTTATAATCTGATACTAGTTTTAATTATAATTCTAATTCTAATGTATTTCTGATTCTAATGAATTTTTGATTCTAATGTATTTCTTCTGTTAAACAACTCTTATATATATATATGTGTTCACGAACTTGTTTTATCACTTAGACAACTACCTAACAAGTCTCCATAACAACATCGCTTTTCATTAATTTTCTAGTTTTAAAGCGGGACAAAGTTGGCGCCAAAAGTTCACCCAAAATGAACTCTATGATATTGTCGGGAAACAGATGTCGCTGGTGTAGCTGTCGCTACAATTTAAATGGCAGTGCTGCCACCTAACAAAGGCCAGTTCCGTTATATGTCAGCACCATTTTAGCTTGTCGAGACAGATTAGTCATCTTGAAAGTGCTACTACGGTTCGATAAAAATTCGCTCACGGGAACATTTTAAGAACTGTTTTCCTTGGTCAATATAAAAACCGTGGTAATAAAAAAGTGTTTACGGCAGTGAAACGTAACAGGCGTAACAATTGTTTAAGCAATTCTGATTTTGTTCTTCGGTATGTCAGAAGGCGAGACAACAGCGTCGCAGAAGAAACAGCAGCCATTTCAGCAACAGCCACAACTTGGAGTAGGCTCAATGGCGAATATGGCATGGCAATATCCCTCGCCAAACAATATCCATAACATGTTTCCTCCATATTCAGGGTAATTATCAGCTCCACACGTCGATTTAATCGGGAAATTATATTATCGTTTACACGTTTTACGCGATGCTTTGATTTACGAAATCTTATACGCGTTCGAAACGTAATGTACTACGCAGATAACGCTTGATGATTTCCTTGCGCTTTTGTTTGAAACGTATGCATGAACGTAAAAAAAGACTGTTTGTCGAATAAAGTGAAAGCGAAAAATGTGGTATAGATAATGTACACTACGAAAATAACACACATCGCGAAACGCTTTGCAATGACCTAATTTTAAATAAGCATATATAGTATAAATATTATATATAGTATATAATATAATATATAATATTATATATATTATATATATAATATATTATATATATTATATATATATAATATATTATATATATTATATATATATAATATATTATATATATATTATATATATAATATTATATAATATTATATATATTATATATATATAATATATTATATATATATATTATATTATATATATATTATATATATTATATATATATTTATAAATATATATAGTATAAATATCTTGGAGTAATTATAAATTATTTTCACGTTATAAACGTTATAAATTTTAATAAGTAAAATACATCGTAATATA